>OMLM01004700.1:85292-102509 GCA_900302695.1 Helostoma temminkii
GGGGAGGGGGGGGTGTTGGCATGGGGGTCACTCCTCTACATCTTTGTACCCAGATGGGAGCCTCACTGGGTATGCCACATATAGAGGGGATCCTTCAACACCACAGTTACAGTCCCCGCAGCTACAGTCACCAATTAGTGCCTGTTACGGACGCCATTCTGACACCTCAAACAATAATGAATATGGAGAAGAGCAGGGCAACGGAAATGGTCTCTCTTATTCAGGTGGAGATGATACACATATCACACCTCAAATATGCACATGTACGCTTTGTCATGTACCCAGTCATACCTACATCAGGTTTTTTTTTGTTGTTGTTTTTTCTCACACAGATACATAATGCCTAATTTAATATATGCATCCACATACTTTTATGTATGTTTCACTATTGCCTGCAATCGTTGCCCTATTTGACAACCAGTGCAGCCATTACTATGCACTGGAGGCAATATATGACATTCAGTAACTATTCACTGTAAATTCTCAAGTAAAACATGATTCGTTGGTTTAGTGTAATTCCTAGTATCAGTGAAACTTAATACCTCCTGCTGTTGTTTTACAATAAAGCTCTTCCAGGAAATTGGGAGGATTATGATGTTTGGTGAAATGCTTTTAATTTGAAGCATATTCATCAAATGTTTCTTTGGCAGTACCTTTATACTAAAAGAAAATATAAATAAATGAAAACAGGAGCAGTTCAGAAAATGGGGAGGCCTCTGCAGTTGAAGTTACAAAGTATTTGAGAATTCATGGCATAATGCTCTGGTTGGAGAAAATTTATGTCAATATTCCTGTGTTTATTTTTAATTTGAGTATTGTTTTGGATGTCCCGTTACCACTTTTTCCCTGACTGAGTACAACTACGAGTACTGACTTCAGTACTTGCCAATACCAAGTACTGATACAACTATTTAATAATATTGCAGGTGCAGCAATTTTTATTATAAAAACTTCATTATTTTATATAATTGCCAGAAAAATGCAGTAATTTCAAGCATTGTAATCGGATGTTGTTCACTGGAGACTATCGCTCACATCCAAAAATTATACACACACTATGGCTCAGCTGGCGTGTGAGCCCCACAATTGTTTTGCTTGCAATATGATCCTGTCAAAGTCACGTACCTTCAGTTAGACAGTGTGCTGACTGCTGAGAGTGACATACCTGGGCTCCAGCAGCTATAAACACAACATAAACACTTGTTTTATTTTGAAAATTAAACGTATTATCTATCAGTAACTTGTCTTCACTTCGTGTTCGTCTCATCTGCTCTGTGCTGCTTGACGCGGCTTGACGTAAAGTGGTATCGGGTGCGGTATCTGAGAAGTTTTAGGAGTAGGAGTACGAGTACTTGAGGGTGGTATCGGACCCAATACTGGTATTGGTATCAGGACATCCCTAGTTTGGTTGTATGATTTGTTTGTTTTGCATTATTTAAGGAATCATCCAACTGCACAAACATTTTATTTCCTTCACTTCCCTCAAGCCATTTTTTGGATGTTTGTGAAGGGTTTCATATCATCATATTTTGAGGTGTATTTCCCTTTGTCTTATTTTGTGTTATATCTATTTGATAGACTTGCATGCGTTTCTTATTGTGAAAAATCTCGCCTTGTTTTTCCTATGAAATGGAAATAAACCACACCTATTTTTGACCCAAGCTTTCATTCCCTCATTTACCTTTTGGAATGGCACATGACATTTCCATTCAGTACCTTCCCAAAGTACATTTTTGTATTCTGAGACTGCATTTCACATAATCATGATTACAATGGTAACTCCTGTGACCTTTGCCATGTGTGTCTATAAATCACAGACCAGGATGTCTCCAGGAGTTATTCCACCATGGATGGACGCCACACACCCCAGAGTAGAAGACCCACTCCTGATAGAGAGGTATAGCATTTAAACTGTTCTCAACACCAGCCGTATATTCAGAGACAGAGCTAATATTTCTTCACCATAGCACAAGTCCTTACAGTCATTTGCAAGCTGTTGTGCTATACATGATAATGCTTGCTGGCTTCTTTTCTCTCACTCTCATCTCATAGGTCTCCCATAAACAGATGACACAACTTATTCTGTTCTCTCTTCTCCATCAGAAACAGCCTGCAAGAGCCATATATGATTTTAAGGCACAAACACCTAAGTGAGTATAGTAAAGTTGCAGAATACATAAAGAAGCTTTAAAGCATGAACATTAACATCTCACATCTCAATCTGCTGCTTTAAATGTTATTGTTTCAGATTAAGCATTTTTTTCATAGTTCCTTTTTCTTTTTAATAGAGATGCAGTAATTGCAATTCTTTCTTCTTTTTTTTTTTGTAATAAGCTGACCTGCCAATACAGATTTTTGTCCAATTCCAATTTTATTTCTTTCTGAGAGCTATAATTGGTAACATACTCAAATATTTTCTTTTCTGTAATGTGACATTAGCAGTAGGGAACGGAGTGCCACTACTATGCACCTGGTGGTACATTTAGTCACAAGAGTGAGAGCAATCAGCTACAGTGGCCATGTCAGAGCCAGTTCCATTTGTATTTGTACTCAATGTGAACCATCATGCATGTGAAAATTTGACCGGCACAAAATTAAATATCTCTGCCTCATCCAGTCAACGATCATGGCCAGTCAGTTGGTGCATCTTTACTTTTTTAACCCAACTTCATCATCATCTGCACCTGGATGGCTTTACTAGATTTACTGTCTGCAGTTTGTGGATGCATACATGAGTTGTGCTTTGCTGGATTTCGCTTTGTTCTGCTTTAGTGGCTGACATTTCGCACATAATGCTGTTTACGTTAAATGACTTCTGCTGGTTCATGCCTACCTTAACATCTATGCGGTGGATCAATAATGCATGCAGAAATGCTGTAAAGATGTGACTGTGTTACAGGGAACTAACATTTAAAAAGGGTGATGCAGTCAACATCATCAGGCAGATAGACAACAACTGGTATGAAGGAGAGCACCGTGGACGGGTGGGGATATTCCCTATATCCTACGTGGAGGTAAATGTGCAACTGATACATGAATCTGTATGTTTTTCCTGTATGTTTAAGTTATTATTTGATGTTACTTATTGTTTAAATTTCCCACCTCCTCCTCCTTAATATGCACACTTGATTACACAATGCCACACACACACAGAAGATGCCGTCTTCAGAGAAACAGCAGCCGATTCGTCCTCCGCCACCAGCACATGTCAGAGAAATTGGAGAGGCAGTGGCACGCTACAACTTCAATGCTGATACAAATGTGGAGCTGTCTCTCAGAAAGGTATCCTATTTAATATTTGGTACTATGTGTAGAGTTGGATACATTTCTATATGCATCTAATTGTTGGGCGAAGATTTTTTAACATTTAGTCTTTCAGTTGTATCTAAAACATGAAAACTGGGCATGACATGGTTTCCATCGCATAGTGGTGTTGTATTCACAATCTCAGAGAGGACATTACAGTCTTCCACTGAAATCATTAATTGATTAGTAAACAATTTTATTTATTGTTGAAATAATTGAAATGAAAATTGAAAAAAATGAAAAGTGGTTTCAGCTGTCAGTCATTACTGGTTTTCCGTGATAGTTAAATGAGCAATCTTGTGTTTTGTACTGTGGAACAGAACAAGCATTATAAAAATGATTCTATTGTAAAAGTAAATGCGTATGCTTAGGTGTCTTTTTTTGTGTGTGTGTGTGTTTGTGTGTGTAGGGTGAGAAGGTCATTGTGATAAGGCAGGTGGATCAGAACTGGTATGAAGGGAAGATCCCAGACACCAACAAACAGGGCATCTTTCCAGTGTCCTACGTTGACATCGTCAAGCGCTCCCCATCCAAGAGCTCCTCCCACCATGTAGAGCCACATAGTTACCCTAGCAACAGGACACCAAGCACTACACCTGCCAAGGTAAGGGGATTACTACAGCATACAATACATACAGCCATTACAGCATAGTTGTTGTATTTTGTTTTAAAAGTAAAACAATATAATATAAAATATAATCTAAAATACGTCGCCTATCTAGCACTTAATATATATATGAATACAATAAATAAATAAATATGTGCGTCATCTGCATAAAGGATTAAATACACCAGTATTCAGCCATAAATAGTCAAAAAACACCCTGTTCCTTTCTGTCTTCTCTGTCTGTTTTATAAATCACACCCTGTTCCCTCCTTTTCACTTTATCTTCATGGAGTCTTTCTACCATCTACCTCCATCTTCCACCACCTGTGAACTCCCCTCATCCCAACCCTCATTGCCAAGGTTTGACCTACAAGCTATCACGAACGAGTGGCTGTCCCTTACATTGGAACCATCAGCGTTCACTCCAGCTCAGTCCCTCACTACTACCCCTACCCCGCCCACACCGCCACCTCTTCAAATTCACCCTGCACCTTTCCCAAAGACTCTGGAGCCTAAGCCACCCTCTCCTGCACCGACACAAAAAGGCTTTCCTCCTCTGCCCCAGAACATTTCCAGAACTCCACCTTTTAAAGAACTGTCACTAAGTTTAGGTCACACCCCAGTTGTTCTGCCTTTCACCCAACCTCCTCTTCCTCCTCCTCCTCCCCCTCCTGACCCTCATTCCTCATTCATCTCTCGACTGCCTGATTTGTCTCTCAGATACAGCAGCAGCAGAGGGTCTGTTGAAACAGCCCGAATGTTACACAATGCTAAGCCAGAGGTTTTGTCATGCACAATGACAGAACCACAAAAATCATCCACACAAATTCCACACTGGCACAATTCCACTGTGCCTGTAAACAAATCTATCAAAACCCCTGATGTTAAGCTGCATGTAAAAGACCCTTATGACGATTTGTTATCTCTGATCCTGGATGGTTCTGCCAGTACAGATGTTGTTGAATCTACCAGATCGTCTCTGGGAGATTCCCCACCAGCTACCCTATCCAACGAATCCAAGAGCAGGCAGTTTAACACAAATGTAATAAAATCCCATCAACCAGCAGGGAAACCTCCTTCAGTCACTCCAGCCAGCGAATCAGCAGGCGCTGTTCGGTTAGATGTGCAATTTCACAAGCCTGTGACAGTGGAGCCACTGTCCATCATCTTTGAAGGGCAGTCAAAAACACTAAATGACGATGACCTAGTTGAATCACAAAGGACGCCCTCAGTTAAGGCGAAGGGATTTACTGAGTTGTTCATTGAGGAAGAAGATGACGCTTTAGAAGCCAAAGAGGAAGATGTTAGAGTTTTAAATGAAAGACCACAGGTAGAGCATGGTGTGTGTTGCACCTATTGAGTTTGTAAATAATACACTGCCCTGGAAGGGACATTGAGGAAAAGAATTTAGACTTTAGTGTTTGTATTTGGTATTATCTCCCAAGGATTTGTATTTGAGTTGGTAAGACATTAAAAGATTTAAAATAGCCGATCAATCAAGGCATCTGTCAGTCTTCATAGAAACAGATATTTCTTGTTTATAATGAGATGAGAGGCTGAGATTATAATGGGATGTCTTCCTCCATGTCCCTTCAGGGGATTAGGAAGATACAGCAAAACACTCTGTGTGTGTCATTGCCTCCATAGACTAATGTATTTCTTTCCACTTCGACGCAGCTTTCTCACCCTGGCCTCTCTTCGCTCTCCACACCACCCCTGACTTCATTACCTCCTCCTTCTTCTTCTGCTTCTACTTCTCCTTTTACTTCATCTTCTTTCTCTCACACACAACAGCATGATCGTGACACCATCCCTGTTTCTCCACCTGTCTCCCCTCGGCCCCCATCTCTTCCTCAACTTTCAACATCACCCATACCTCCGGTCTCTCCCTCTCCACCTGTCTCACCACCTCTCCTCGGTGACTCTCACCTCTCTCCAAACATTTCCACAAAGCAATCTGTCTCTCAGCCCTCTAGCTCCCTCTGTCTTTCTCGTCCGGTCTCATCCTGCGCTGACTCAGAGTCACTTATTGCCCTACCCATCCCATCTCCCTTTAAACCTACTTCTCCACCTCTTGCTACTCAACGCTCTCCTCCCACTCCTCTCTCTGTACCCCATCAAGGACGTAGGTCTCCCAAGGTGAAGGTAAAGCTGGAATTTGGAGATGATTGCATTAATTTTTATTTTGTTTGTGGTGAAGGGTTACTTCAAGAACCCATCTGATAATAGCCTTCCCCTCTGGAACATTGTTCTTAGCATTTTTAAAGATTTTTTTGTAGACTAATTGATTAATGAAATTTAAAGTAATCGTTATTTGCAGCCCAAAATGTCTCTACTACGTGTTACACTAATATTCAATGTGCACTAACATAAACTGTCCAGTGGTGATGATTTATGGCCAGCAGACAAAATTCTTGAATTTCTGCATGTTGTTGATGGTGGTTATACTGTGGTGTGTCTGGAATTTGTGTTACAATTTTAGTGATATGGGTTTTTCAGTGGCCAGTGAAGAATGTAGTGAGGCCAATGGTTGATATATATATATACAAGGCCGATACATAACTTTTTCTCTTTTTTATCAGATTAAATACAATACTAATAACAAAAGAGACACACACTTAAGTTAAAATAATGAAAATATTTATTGTAGATTATTGTAGATTGTGACTAACTAGAAATGTCAAGGTTTGGCCTAAATATTCGACTTGTTTACAAATTGTTTGACCACTAACAGCATGTCACTGGCCAGCAGTTCAGCTCATAGAGAAGGTCCCTGACTTGGTGACTATTGAAGATTATAGGTGTGTTGCTTCTGGTCTTTCTACCTGTTAAGCAGGATCCAGTTGTTGGTGGTAAACCTCCTCGTAGCCCCATCTTGTCCCGGAGGTCCTATCTGTCACCCATTAGAGGGCGAAGGGTAGGGGGGCATGTCTTCATTTAACCATGCTCTTACTGTGCTCTTGACTCTGTGCAGGAAGTAAATCTTTAGAAGTATTATTCATAACTGGTCATCACATATTCTGTAACGTGCATGCAAAAGTATATTATAATTTTCATAATAGAGAAGAAGGAATTGTATTGTCTAGGCAATGAAAAAACTCAGTTTTTATTTAACCTCCTCAAACCCTAGAAAGATGTCCCCCATATACTACATTTATTGACAGTAATTTTGATACAATATGTCTCTGTTTCTCTCTGTCTAACTCAGCGATTGGTGCAGGATGCACTCCATGGGGGAGGAGACCCGTAAGTCATATTTCATATCATTAATCTCATGATTATACCTTAAAAATTATGACTGTCCTTACAGTTTCCTCTAAGCTACTGTAATAGGATAAAAACATGTTTATACTACCAGTCAGAAGAAAAGCAGATTTTATTGTATCTAATTGGTCAAAAATACAGTGTAGACGCTGTTAGTATTGTAAATGACTGTTGTAGCTGGAAATAACTATAATAACTGGTGTTTGTCACTGTTGTTTTTAAAGTATCGTTCTGTGGAAGAGTTGCAGGACAGATGGGGGAATAAAAAACAAAAAAAAAACCTGGCCACAGCATTAACTGTACTGTTTCAATTTGGTTTTAAATTTGCTTGATACCTTAACAGATTTGTGTCATTAAATATGCAGAATAAATATGAAAAAGGAAAAAGCAAGCAATGACATTGTTGTTTAGTATTATTTGTGCAGTCTATCACGAATGTCAGTTCACAACTGCTTTTTCTAACTCAGGTACCAAGCCCTGTACAACTACATGCCTCGCAACGAGGACGAATTGGAGCTAAGGGAGGGCGATATTGTTGATGTGATGGAGAAGTGTGATGATGGCTGGTTTGTTGGTAAGAGGAGGAAATTTATCAGTTATTTATTATATACATTAATAATGGGGTGTTGTTTTTGACAAGGAAAAAGTCCAATGCATAAGAATAATAATAATCGATCTGACTGAGGCACTAGATGGCAGTGTGATCCCACCACGTTTATATTATGGCTGTCATCTCATAGACTCTTTATGGTCTTCCTCAGATGCAGCTGAGAGCAATTTAAGTCTGATCTTTGCAATGTTGACCTTTACATTCTTTTATGGGAAACTTTGCCCTCTGCAAATGTTTTAGTGTTTTAGTTTGAGTTTAATCCACATTTGGCTGATTTCCAGACAGCAGTGAGCCAGTGTTTCGAGCACTGACTGGTCTCATGTTATTGCTCTTTGTTTCCGAAGGGACATCTCGAAGGAGCAAGTTGTTTGGAACTTTCCCAGGAAACTACGTGAAGCAGCTATAATGATGATTCCAGACTCCTCCCGGGCCCTGGCCCTTTGTGTGACACGTACATCACCCTGAGCACAGCACCTGCAGGACACCACCTCCTAACAGTGGTCAACAGAGACCTGCTGCACACGTTTGCGTGTATGTGTGGCTCGTCAGCTTCACGCTGGCAGAACATTTAGCTCTAACTAGCCATCTTTAATGGAAGACATATAAAATAATGTTTTTTTATCTTGTCTTTTTATCCTTATTTTTCTATCACGGAGAACCCAAACTTTGTGCTCCAGTGAGTGACCTTTAGCCTTTGACATTGATGGAATGATATTGAAAGAACTTTGCAGACACTTATTAATAGTTAACAGTGAAAACAGTGATGCTTTTTCTTTCTGTGTCAGCTGTTAAAGAGCAGTAAGATCAACACAGTCACTTTTTTAATTTCCCTGTATCATCTCAAGTTTATAAACACTTCATACATTTCATTTCAGTGCTCAATGACAAATATGCCCAAAGACATTTAGTGTTGTAAAAACAGTATTCTGTCAGCAGGTCTGTTGTATGAACTATGTTTGCCATGTCAGGTAAAAGGTTGTTACTTCCTACAGCTATGATACATGTGGAAAAGATGCATGTATGTGTTACTTAAGGTATTGATTGCTGGTTACAAATTTAGGGATATTATTATCACAATGAAGCAGTTATTTCAGGTATCGCTGATGAAAAGTGGAAAAAATGTCATTGACATTGTTTTACTTGCTGTCTAAACTGAATATTTAAGATTAGAAAACACAAATCATTTCAACTTCTCATTCATCTTCACAATAGGATTGATGCACTTTAAAACAATCTTAACACAGTTTTATTTGTTTTATTTCAAATCTCACTTTAGATTTTACAGGCTTGCTACCCCTACAACTTTAGATGATGGGATATTGGTCATGTGTGGACAGTGTATGCAAAAAGGTTACCAACCTTTTAGGTATTATATTTATTAGAGGACACACATTGGTCAAATTAAAAGATAATTTAGAAGGAATGGAGCAATACACTGCTTTTTAACATGTTTTAATAGCAGCAAACACATATTTGAAGGATTGTTATTTTGTCAAGTATCATTGTCCAGAAGTGTTGAATTTATTTAAGTTGAATACATGGATTATGGAGATATAATTGTATCAGAAACTTCAGTCATGTAGCCAGTTTTTCCACTAGACTTTAGTTTTTTAGGATTTTGAATGCGGTTGTCAGAGTGAATGGGTAGTGTGCACTGTTCATGTTTGTGTACTATTTCAAATTATTAGCAAATTCATCTTGGCTTGTCATACTCAGTGAATATGATCTATGTTTTATATTTTGTTCTGTTCTCATTTCTATTTCACAACGGATGGACACTGACAACAAAACAATTGTTAAAGCACCTTAAAATATATTTTGTTTTATCGTTCGTTGTCCTTCACGTCACCCCCCACCCTCCACGTCATACACTGTTTCAGCTGGTGTGAGAACACTGTGTGTATGTGTGTGTCTGGTTTTGTAAGCTTTTGTATGAGAGCTGTAAAGTGGCCAACATCTACTTGCTTTATAAAGTCAGCTTTTTCTCACCCACCATCATATTTGGTTTCCTCTCCTTCTTTATTCACGTTTTCATCATTAGTGGTGCTAATTCCCACTTATTTGAAAACAGTTTATTGTAGCCAGACACGTGGTCTTGTTTTCTCCACCCATTTGTTGTTTTAAGAGTCGGTGACATAATTAAACTCGAGTTACTCTAGTTAGATTCAGCAGTTGGTTGTTGCTGCCTTATATCCAACTCACTAATTTAATAGCCATGTATATGTAAACCTGTGATGCAAAAAATAAAATTATTTATGCATATGTAGTCTAGAAAATGTCAGCAAAGTGTGCACATAAACTCTACAGTGTTGAAATCTTCATTAAGCCTCTAGTCTGCTTTTGATACAACAGTAGGAACAGATTTTGACCCAAGGTGTGAATTTGACTCCTGATATATTTATACATGTAAATCTTATGTTATTCATGTTAATGTCAAAGTCAATGCACACTCTTGGACATTTCTATAATAGCATATGTTGGATGATTTTATGGGCCTGTGTTGCTAATAAAATATAGATGATAGATTAAATATTTCTTTCTTTTTCAGCATAACAGACAACAAACATGAAGTTTAAAGGTATCGTTCATTGTTATCTGTACGGCTATTCTAAAGTTTCTAACGGGTCACATTATCAACTGGTAGTGGTGCTGTGCCAGCTAAAAGGGAGACTACGAACTAAAGCAGTTTCAAAAATGTACAATCTTTTTCCCTCTCCTTCTTTTGAGAGTGTACATGTACAGAGCTTTTGGTGAGATATATTAAGAGTGACCAGAATTGTTTGCTTATGAAAACCCCTAAAAACTATAGATAATTTATAAAGATTCACACACAGTAAAACTTAAAAACTTTATCCAATCTTATTTGAACACAGGTACTGTGAAAGCCTCCTGTGACCTAGACATAGGAAATAGCAGCAGTTTTTTAAATTTCTAGAACTTTTTGGCACTGTAGTTTTTCAAACAATATTAACATTACAAGGTAAATGGGTTATTATTGTCAACTGCAAATGCATACACTTTTTTACACATTCGTATTTAAAGCAGAATTTATGGTGTATATATAATTGCCTCAGTGTCAAGATTTGATTAGTGAGTAGTAAGTATAGTAGCTTAAGTACTGTACTTCCGTAGTTTAGTCTGGATGTAACAAGTGTGTTGACTAGTTATTCAGGGCTACTTTGGGAAAGAATAATTTTAATTTGGGTGAAAGAAGGCAGTTCTTGAGATTTCGTTTATATATATGTATGTATGAAGTAAAGGAAATATCCTGGTCAAATATACTGCAGGTCAAAGGCTTAACTCCAAAATTAGATGTATGTTTCTGATAGTTTTAAGCCAAATACAAAAAATTTCAGTTTTGTCTGAAAACAAAGTAGAACGTTACAGGACACCCAGATGTCCGTATGTTTTAAGTATTCTTAAAGCTCGCTCAATTGATTTGTTTCATCTGATTTCACAGTTGAACATATATCACTGGGTATCCAACCACAGAACCCTGTGGAACTCCATAACTAACTTTAGTGTGCATGGAAGACTCATCATTAACATGAAGAAATTGAAATCAAGACCAGCCTTGTATGATTCATTTAATCCCAATAACACGTTCACTGTGTAAAATAAAACGTCATCTATAGTGTTGCAGCACTAAGATCTAACAGGAAGTGTATAGAGACAAGTCTGTTGTTTCACTAGTGCTGTTTCTGTATTGAGATATACTCTAAAGCTGCTGATTACCTGGATCAGATGTGTTTGGCCAGGCAGAAACTGTAAGTGCAGAGATGGTTGGAACAGAAGCAGGACAGAGGCCCTTGAGGAAAGAAGTTTGACACCACTGCTCTAAATCCTGATTTTAAACCTTCATACAAGTTATTCCTGTGCAGTTGCATAATTGCTTTGCAACTGTTTTAATTCCATTACTGTTTATCCAACATTTTATAACGGACTACTGTCAGAGCACGTACTGTAGGCTACTTAGTACTTTTACTTGGGTAAAGAATTTGAGGTACTTGTACTTTTAGTTTACTTTTACTATTTCTAGTTTACATGCACAAAACCTGTTAAAAGAGTTGATTCTTTTCATTGCATTTGTTGACAGGAACAAAAATATAAAACAGACCTGTAGATCTTTTATAGTTTGATACTATATAGTATATAGAATAGGACATATACAGGTGTACTCCGTGACACAGTGACATCACTGTTAAGTGTGATTCCAGGTGCAACACACTTTGAATCAGTAGGTGGTGAAACAGCTTTCCTAAGCTGATAAACTGATTTTAAAAGTGTTATATTACTTGGCCAGTTAGCTTTAGGTGTGCTAAATGTACTCACATGCTTTTGTTCTCATGTTAATCACCCAAAGAAAGACGGAACAGTACAAGTTAACTCAAGCAGAATATTACCAGCCTGTCTCACTCTGTGAGATATAATGCAAACACAAAATGGTGCTGAATGTAAAAGTCAGACAAAACGATTCTGCACTGTTTTGAATAAATCTGTGTTTAAAAAAAGGGAGGCAGATTAAATTAGACAAAAACCACACATGACAGTCAGAGTTTGTAGTATAAATACTGTACAGAAGAAAGACGTGTGTTGTGAAGCCCAACTCAAAATGAAACTGGATTGTTAACAAGCTCTGGAGTGAGAGTGCTGGGTCCCATCCAGATCAATAGTGGCTGGAATGCGCCTGTGGGACCTGCAGGGCCTCTATGGAGCTGTGCCTCCAGACCAAATAAGGACAGGAGCAGCAAGACCCGTCATCCAGAGCAAGAAGTGGCCAGACTCTCTCCAAGCTGCCCAAGGATGAGAAGCTATGAGGAGTTCTGGCATTTGACTGAAGCTTGTTTACTCTGTCTATAAGTGTCCACATACTATAGGTACTTGCAGTATGTGATCTAAAACTGTTTGGATAATAAGACAACTGAGGTTTTAGTTGTATCTGATTTAAGAGGCATTTAATTTGGAGATAGTCATCAATAGTGAAAAGAAAAGAAATAAGAAAATGTTCTCACCAGAAATAGAAAAAACTGGCAAGCATGCACTACTAGAACAGAGAGAAGAGTCAGTTCCCAAACTTTGACCAATTACTTCACCCTCGGGGTGGGGTCTGTCCATTCTCCTCCCCCTGCAACTCGCCCCAACATGGTTCAAAGTCTCCATCACTTTGATTTTCCTTTGCTCTTAAGCTGTGTTCACTGCAGTGTGCAGTTTTATCTAACAACAGGACACATTAAAGGGCCATGCCAGTGAATGTGGTTTTGGATGGTCCAGCCCCCTGGGGGTTTCGCCTGACAGGAGGAAAGGACTTCAACCAGCCCCTGACCATCTCCAGGGTGAGTGAGTGACAAGGATATCTTTACTATAAGGCCAAAAGAAAAGTCAACATAGTTTGCAAAATTAGTTTTTGTCTTCTTACCTTCTTGTTTCTCGTCTAAAACGTAAATATGAACGTGTTTACTCCTTTGGCAGTCCAGTCCATAGGAGCTGGTCATTGCTTTAAAGTGTTTCCAAGAGGGTGCTTTCTGGAAAAGGACTGGACTTGATGTGGCATGGGGCTTGCACCTGTGCCACAGTAAAGGCAAGAGGCTTAGATACAAATAGCAGCTTACATTGTACCCTGACATATGCACCCACACACACACACACACACACACACACATACACACGCATATGCTTGTCTCACTGAGTGGAGTCCAGACTGAAGAATTTAGAAGCATGGAAAATATTCCTAACATGTAGTCAGGTCCTGCTGAGTGTGTGAATCATTTCAGACTAAAACCTGATTAAATATGAAATGTGGAATTCTCCAGAATTCTCAGTCATCCATGCTGACAGCTGAATCAATACAGATGATGGATTATCACTGATTGAAATTGATGAGCACAGTGTTTAATGCTTTATTGTGAAATATCTGTTATGAGCGGACAGCTGCTCAGAAGATGGTAAAGCTAAACTTGAGGTCAACACAAAACATCATGCATCTTATCATCCCCATAAACTGACAGTTGGAGACAGCATATTACATTTCTACATGTATATTTAACTGTATTTCATTAAAGAAAACTTGCAGTAATCACATTACAACAAGCAAATGATTTATTAGAGAGATACAAAAAACTAAAGGGCAGTTTATAAGTGTCAGAAATAATCAGAATTTATCTTCATCATGGATGAAAATGATTATTTACAGTGACTAACATGGTATTTCCTGTTGATGAAAAGCACAGCCAAACAACTGAATCATATTAGGCAATGAAACTGAAGAAGGTTAAGAACTGAGGCCATTTAAAAAAGGAGTTCAACATTTCTGCAAGTATGTTTTTTTACTTAAAGTGAGAATTCGATTAAAACATAGATACTGTGCTTATTTCTGCAGAGTACATTATGTAACTATAGACTAGTGAACTAAGCAAAGACAGGGGTTGAACAGTGTCTTTTTGTGTTTAGATTCATTTGTGAACAGTGTCCCTGGTGTCACACAGGATCAGAAGTGAGATCCAGTAATCCTGCTCTGTTGTGGGTTGTGTGCATCTATATTTAGGGATAGACCTCAGGAATTACTGACTGAAAGCACACTTAGGTCTCAAACCAGTGGCTCTGTCAAACAGTATCACACCTGTTGTGTTAGTGGACACCCAAAGGCTCAAATAACTACAGTTACAGGATGACACTGGTATGAACAAGGACAGACATAGATAAGAATCACTGAGAATATGTGAGAGTTAATACAAACAGCAATTTGTGTAACTATACCTGTAAAAGGGATGCGTATTTAAGAAAAGACTGACGTATTCTCTGAGAGACGCCTCATGACAAATTCACATTTGTCTACAGGATAAATTAAAGGCATTGTTGCTGAAATGAAGCAACAGGCTTCATTCAAGCACAAGTGAATCCAGCTTCTCGCTTCACTGCCATTTTTGGTCAGGAACATCTTCCTCTTTATATGTGTTCCCAGCTGGTCAAGGAGAGTAAACACATCTCACATTATCTTCTTTTTCTCCAGCAGGCAGCGGCCTTAAAGGGGTAATCCACAAAATGTACACATCATGAGCAGTTTGTTTGATTTTATATCACTGGACTACTACTGAGGCTGTAATATTTTTCTGTAGCTCTGGAGAACAAAAATTGCTTTGTCAAGTCTGAAAAAGACTCCTGGTGTCAGTACGATTTTGGCTCTAGTCTGGAGACAACAATGCAGTAAACCTGCATTAAAAACTTGGGTTATTGATAGACATGGGCTTTTACCATGCAGGGAGGATCCGGTAAAAGACACTAGACTAGTTTCCATCCAACATTGTACAAACTTTAACCAAACTGTTTGATTCATGTGTTTCTATTTGCAACCATTATGTAAATATAAGTAGTTGTTTTGTTGGCGTGTGCAAACTGTGACTGCATTTGTCTTTGTTCCATACATTAATCTGATGACTGAATCTTATCATCACTCCACACAAATATGATATTTCCATCTTCTCTTATCTGGAGGTCACATGCTTCCTGTGCATCATTATTTTTCACCAAGTCTGTCACCATTACCTTTTAGCCATACGCCACTTTCTCACTCTTAGTGTGCAAAGTGCAAAAACCTTGTGGCAGTCATTAAAACATTTGTTTCAATTAAAATTTTCCCAAACCCAGAACCTGTTTTAACAAATTTCTTGGCTGCTTGACCACAACAGAACAAGTTGTACACATTATAATTTAACTAACTTTAACTACGTTTCAGTTCTGTTTCTTAAGGACTTGAAAATGTCCTTCTGAGAACCCACACTGCCTCCTGAGCACCTAAACTATTGTATGTGCCATTAAAGGGCATTTTCCCAATACATAAAGTTGTTATGGTAACACTGCACCTATACAAATTTCAAAACCTAGAGAACGGCAAGTTTAAGTAGAAAAAAGAGAAGAAGAGAAAAGGAAAGTTGGAAGGAAGTGTGGATGAAAGAAAACACAGAAGAGGAAATATTGTTGTAATTTAAACAAAGACAGATGTTTGATATAACAACTGAACTGCAGCTGACACACAATAATCCAGTAAAAAGCATAGTTGTGCACGGATTCAGTTAACAGACATCAGAGCAGTGAAACATACATTCAGATAGAGACACTCCAACAAATGCTCCACTGTAAATTACTGAGCCTTCTTTGGCAGCGTGATACATCCCCACAGCACTTTCATCCACTGTTATTTATAGGCAGATGACCTAATTCAAGTTTCAATGTTACATCCTAAGTTTCCTATGTCCCGTAATGCAATATGGCTGAGCATAGGTCAAGCCCCGTGGAGTGCAAGTGGGACTGTTTGGTTTGAATGTGCCTCCTGAGGTATTCTCTATGACCAGGATGGCTTTATAAGAGTTCTTACTCATCTTGATAACTTCCTGGCCAGCAGAATACATATTCCATCTGGATGTTGTCATTTATTGGGATATTTACTTTAGCTCCATGACAAGGCAGACAGGCAGTTTACACACATTCATACCAAGCAGGGCAATGGCTTTCTCCAATGGGAACACGCTGCATTTAAGAAATCAGCCTGGGTTTCTGAGTGAGTGTGAAGAAAAATGTAGATTTAGACCATTTGTGACCTGAATCTGTTCTGCTAGGAGTTTGACTGAATAGTTGGGCTTCTGTTGCAGGAGTATTTAGGCCAGGTGAGAATCAGAGCGAGAAAAACACCATGTCCCTGCAGGGGACCATGACCATGGAGCTTTGCAGTTGCATTAATGCAGTGATGAATTAGTGTCAGTGATGGAGAACAGACACATTGTCACAAGGCTGAACCAACATGCGAAGGTTATCATACATCGTGAACTGGCTCCTATTCCACAGGAGTTTTTTCCTGTTTTAACTTTTTTGGTTCCTGCTCCAGATGCATCTGACCAATAACAGGGTGTGTTGCCACATGTTTGATGTGATGCACTTTGGTGCACTTGGTTCACCCTAATAAAGCCGTAAGATTAGCTGCATCATGTGTGTTAGAACATATCAAATACCTGAATAGCCTAGGTGTTTTTGTTCAATGTCATGTTTGCAGCAAGACTTGGTGGCATCAGGCACTAAGTTTTCAGTTTGCACAGTAATGCACACGCTATATGCTGAAGGTTTCCATACCAGGACTCCACAACAAATACCTCCTCTGACCCAAAAGCAAAAAAAGGTGATACTAATATACTTAAAATAATTTAAATAAGCAACAGAGGTTTTGGAATACTGTTCTGTGAAACTCTTTGGGCCTACGGTGGTGGTTCAGTGATGCTCTGGGGCCGAGTTGCTTCCTCTGGCACTGAAAGCCTGCAGCAAAATAGATTCAAGTATCTGGACGTCCTAGGAGAAAATGTCATGCTGCCTGTGAAGAAGCTGAATCTTTCTGGATCTTCCAGAAGAACAATGATCCCAAGCATCCGGTGTTTGTTATATGGATTAA
>OMLM01004700.1:105341-117678 GCA_900302695.1 Helostoma temminkii
ACATATAACATGGATCTTGTAACACGCTGTATTCAAAAACACAATTATCAGCAGACTAGATTTAATTATTTTATATTAGGTTATACTGATACTGTTCAATACTCTATGTACCTTGCCATCCTACTCTATGTGACCCAGTTCCCGATGGTTTAATAACCCTACCTTTAGCATCTAATCATACGTCTCTTGTTATCATTTACTCATGCTGTGTTGTACTGTAGCTGTCCAGCTGCTTGGTCTCCATTAATCTGCTGAACCCACTAACTATAAACTTCAGGCAAAAGCTATTTAGATTGTCACATACTGTTTCCCTCCCCAGCATATAGCTGCTCCTCTTCATGAAACTGAACTGGAGAAAAGAAGCAATAAGTTTAATTTGTCACGGTCAAAGGGCAAATAGACTAGAGCCACGCTGCATTTGGAAGAGTGTTTTTGTTTGCATTCTGACAAATAATTGTGCTGCTCAGTCCCAGGACTTTGACCAGCATTGAGGAATCGGACGTGTACCGGATGTTACAGAAAGACCAGGAGCAGGCCCAGGAGCCTCGGCAGTCTGGCTCATTCAAAGCCCTGCAGGAGTTTATTGACAGTGATGGTGAGCTTTTCCTCCTCTGTGTTTTCTTCACAACACAAAACACTTTACTGGTTTAAATTATCCATGTTTTGTTTTTTTTAGCATTTAAATCTTGATAAATTATTTATGCACTTATTTTGAAACTGAATGGCCTTTCTCCCATGTCATTATGAAACACTCTCAGATAGATAGATAGATAGATAGATAGATAGATAGATAGATAGATAGATAGATAGATAGATAGATAGATAGATAGATAGATAGATAGATAGATAGATAGATAGATAGATAGATAGATAGATAGATAGATAGATAGATTAATAGATAGATAGTACTTTAGTGAACCCGATGGGAAATTTAAGAGTTTTGTTTGTTTTGTTTTGTGGTTTCTCTCCCCTGCGGGCAGGCACCCGTCCCATTGTGACCAAGACAGTAAAAGCTCCCACAACCAAACCAACTCCACCCACAGGAAACCTGCAGAAACTGCCCATCTGCGACAAGTGTGGGAATGGGATTGTGTGAGTAAAAATAGTACAAATCATCTGCGATTCACATTCAGACCTTCCAGCAATCAGTGCAAACAAAGGGCGGAGAAAACTGTATGAACAGTACAGTCCCATACAGCTTCACCTCAGACTATAGCATGAATTAGCACCTCTCTGTCTTAATACACTCTACATACTTTTGAACATCACACAAGTTCCACTTAGTTAGACTTTTATGTTTTTGAAACAGTTTTTAAAAACTGTAAAGACCACTGACATCTCTGGCTTGGTTTGTCTTTTATGATACAGGGGGACAGTGGTGAAAGCCCGGGAAAAATATCATCACCCCGGTTGCTTTGTGTGCTCCGATTGTGATGTCAACCTCAAACAGAGGGGCTATTTCTTTGTGGAAGGGCAGCTGTACTGTGAGACTCATGCTCGTGCCAGAATGAGACCACCGGAGGGACACGACCTCATCACAACTTATCCTACTGCATAGATTCTCCTCTGACGAGCACAGAGACACACACTGCGCAGAGACACATTCTGACATTTCTGTTTAAAAATCACTTTAATGTTTTCTGTGTGCCATAACATTTGAGCAAGACTCCACGTTTCTCTGAACATAACAGTATGATGATCTGACCTGTAAATCACCTCTGTTTAGGAACATTTTACAAGTGATAATTGGACATCTATGATGTAAAGAGCCCTGAAGATTTAAGATTTGCCACTTTCTCACAGTTCGATGTCTTTACAATAAAGACCTCTGTGTTTTCAAATAGATAGTCCTACTGTCCGCACTAGATTGTACTTCATCTTAAAGTACATTTAAGTTGACATTAATTTAAAATAATTTTTGTTTTTACTTCAACTTTTCAAATGAGGAAGTTCATGTACTGGATAAATATATTTTATGCTGAGACATTTGACCTACCTAAAGAACATTTTATCACTGTCTTTTTTCACATAATAAATGTTGTTATGAGACGGTAAAAAGTGCAGGTGAAAATATTAACATTAAGCTGCTTAAATTTTGATTATGATTCTTTTGCATGCTATCTCACTGTCCTTTTGCTTGGCCTTGGCAAAGTGGGACACCTGAAGCCTTTACAGCTATTAACACCTATACGCCCAAAATGTCAGTGGAAAAAAAGCTTAATTAGAGTAAACTGGACAGAAGCTGTTATTCTCCATGTATACATAGCCCTTGTATTTTCAAACACCAAACACCCAAAAACAACATTGGGTTCTGGTTTTACTTCAGTATATGAAGCAAAGCAAACCCACAACAACAACCAGTGGGTGTGGACACCATCCCTGATTACATATACATAGTGTGTGTAGTCTATATATAGTGTTTTTGGGAACCTGCTGTTTTTTGCATCTTGCACAGCCTCAAAATAAATATATTGTCTTTACTGATTAAATCGCTACAAGCAAAAGGAAAACATTGTGTTGTACATGTACTGTATTTAGTTCATTCTGTAGCCTGGTCTGTGTCACCCTGTCGTTTTAAAAGAAAACAACATCAGCACTGGAGCATAGCAGCCACATTGGAGGCCTCGAACCTGAAGAAGTGCAGAAATGCCAAGGAACTTGGCAGAGACAAGTAGGTGATATGGGAAAACTAGATGATGCTATGCACCTCACCAGCGACGCTCCATTATTATAAACACAAGAGTCCTGCGTGTCAGTAGCTTAATCACCATTAGAGGAACATTTTCAATTAAAAGTGTGGAAGTGTTCCACTCCTGTCTTTGCAACAGACCTTTATACAGTGAAGTCAGCTGAACATGAAGCACAAACCAATGACACCATCATAATTTTTTTCAAAACAATATAACTTTATTTTAAATTTCAGTGAAGATCCAACTACATTTTCCAGAGTGAGAGGCAGAAACTGAGGGAAATGATTCACAAAATCAAAATATGCACATGATGATGTGATAGTGATGATCTGCCGGCTGTCACACTCAAGTCTCCAGTGGCAGCATTCAAATGTCTATATAGACTAAAAGGATGTTAAATAATAATATTAAGGATCAACAGCAGTGTCAATACTTTAACTATGAAACATGTTGCTGCTGTAGCAGTAATTCCCTCCTCGGACACTGGGGGGAGCTACAGCATCATTTCTTGGCTCTTTCACCATCTCACACTACAACAGAACACACTAGTTACACGAAGGCGTCCAGAATCTGTACACTGTGTATAGTACGTGAAACACAACATAAATGAACATCACATCACTAGAGAAAGTGGTGTCTTAAAGATGCCTTCATTAAGAACGTTATTAACATAAAATCAAGTTAAAGAGCTCACTATTAGTGGCACAGTGTTTATACCCAACAATTCAATTTCACCACACTCCCTTAGCATCTTTTAGGACAATGTTTTGGTTTAATGGGTCCTAAGCTCTGATTAAATTCCACATTGTTTTATTATTACAGAGATAAACCACTGCACATTACTGTATCGCCAAACAGAAAACAGACAGACAAGGTTAGCAACAGTTTAAGGAAAAGGAAGTTGGAAGGACGTTGGACCAAACCACACAAATGAATAATTCCACTTTACATTATTCAGGGGGCCTCAAATTACACAAAATGAATCCTAACATTGCTCCATGTCTCCTATTGTGTAGAATTTTATAAGAAACCATAAGTCAGTAATGTCATTTTCTATGTGAATTTTATTTAAATTCTTCTGCCAAAACCTAATCTAGTTTTAAAAATGACAAGTGTCATTTAATTCTTAAGAAATCCAAATTACAAATCACAGTAACATAATGTGCACACATTCAACAGTTTAACTCTATATATCTCTATCTAACCCTATCAAACAAAATGGTAAAGAGTTAAAAGGTTTTACCCAAGAGGTGTTCAGCAGTTTCACTTCTTACTTGATACCAGGGGGTTCTTCTGTCTCACTGATACTGCAGCTAATTATTCCAGTATTAGTCCGTCCTTATAAACACTGTGTACAGTTACAGCCACCATTAACCAAAACAACTGTGCGTAATCTCTGATGAATATGCTGCCCCACTGTGTTTCAGCACAGGCTCCACTTAGTTATATCATAACAGAAATACACAAAATCGATATTCACTCTGTGGATTAAATGTTATAAATCAAAGATTTAAGAGCAAGAGGAAATTCAAGACACACGAGCTAAGTGCTTCTCCTCCGAAAGTCAAAAGACGAGACCAAACAAGGATAAATGTAAATTGAATGTGTAGCTATTGTTTATTTTACTCGATTATCAAGTGTCCTCCTCCTGAGAGCACACTCTGTGACAGCAGCAGCTGCTCAACAACATCAGTCATCCAAGGAAACAATTATTGATTTAGTGGTGAATACACCATGAGTAGCTTACTAAAAATGGAGAGGTAGAGGTAATATCCCCATCCCTCTGCTCCTCACGTACACATAAAATGATCCTGGTCAACAGGAAGAGCTCTTCAAACGTGAGCGCCAGTGTAATGACTGTAAAAGCAAAGAGTGGTAATTAGGATGCTCGCTGCAAACAAAGACAAGTCGGGAAGGGAGGAACTTCTCTCGTCTGTCTAATAAGAAAACCTGTTTTAGTTTCCTGCTGAACTCGTAATGCAAACACAAACATCTGCGTCACTCTGCATCTGTTGCTTATATGCCATAAAAATAATAATCAAGGTTTAAACAAATTAAAATCTAGATTAATTGGTGGCATGTCATTTCATTTTCCATTTATTAGTTAATTTCAGCATGCAGTACAGTTCACTACCAGCACATCCAAACCTAGTTTGATTGCTGAAAAGACTACTAGGTATTGTTATTTCAAATTAAGTTGTGTGTCTGTGGTGTGAATGATTTGAGCTTTACATGTCCATTAATCAACATTTCTGGTTTATATATACAGTCGCCGGCAGGTATCACTGACTCTTCTTTTAAAGCCACTTACAGCATCAGGAAATCGAGTAAACACGATGCTCATTAAGGAAAATGTCGCTCCACGTTACAGAGATGATGACATTTCATTTGTTTTATATATCTACATAAACACTAAGAATGTTTTTTAGAATAAGGGTGAAACTAGCACTGATTAATGTATTCTTTTTTCAATTACTCCATAATTGTATAGTCAACATAATCTCAAAACCCAAAGTGATGTCTTCACATTTTTTCTGTCCAACCAACAGTCTGTTGGTTTTCAGTTTTCCGTTTTTACAGTTTTCAGTTTTTAGTTCAAAAAACAACATATTGTGGCAAATATCTGTAATAAGTTGATGTTTTATTGTTGATGTTAAGTGTTTTAAATTTAGCTAAAAAACTGTGAAAATACACATGTGAGTTTAAGACATTTTCAATTATCTGTTTCTTTTTCTGTTCTGCTTATGAGGTTATACAACATGAGGACACTCATGTACCTTGGCTTGACAAATGAAATTAATCCTTACATCCTGTGATAACTGCTGTAAATTTTAATTAATTCCTTTTTAATTAATTAAAAAGATGTAGCCGTGGTAACACAATTAATGTATCACAGCTACAATTATTTTTACTATTAAGGTATTTTACCAAATGAATCATAAAGATGGTCTAATAAAACACGTGTTAGAGAGCTCTACACGATCAGCCACAACACCAACACCACCACCCGGTGCTGTTAATGCACTGTGTGTTCTGACACAGGTTGATCATGGACAGATCCTGTTTATCACATCAGGTGGTGCTACAGTGGATGATCAACAAATACAGAAATACGTAGAAATATCTTTTAAAATTACTGTATAGACTACTTAAATGTTAAATATGTTAGAGGTGTTTTATTAAATGTTATAAATATGGTTAAGGGTGATATTACTTACATTACTTTTTAAATTATATAGATGACTTTTCTGTACACTGTTATTTCTGTTACTAGATGATTTTATCATATTTTCCTCCCTGCAGTGCCGGTTACATTAAATGTATGAGCCAAATATAGACTCTAAAGTCATATCTAATGCTACTGATAGAACCAAGCGTAGAAACTATTTCCTGTATTCAGCTAAAGTGGATTCTCTCTTAAATTACACACTGTAGTCAAACAGCTTGGTCACCGCTTTAGAGATGATTTAATGCTTGATAGAGAAAATGATGGGCTAGATTCTGCGCTCAGGCTAACGAGCTGGTACTTAATGTCACTACTTTTTATCTTAATGTTTTCAACCTATGTCAGCGTCTGACTGGTCTTTTCACCTACGCTGGATGCACAGAAACAGCTGTGTTTCATCACTTAATGATGATAGGAGGTTGTTACTGAGTGAGCAAGACTTTACAGGGAGTTTCATATTTAATCAGCATGAATGTTCCCACATGTCAGAAAGTGATGAGGAATCTCAAAACGGGAAGTGTAGAGATTAACTTAAATTACCTGACATGAAGTTGTTCTGGAGTCGGACGCTCTTTCTATAGTTTGGGAATGTATGCAAATGCAAACATCTTGTGCAACGGTAGGTTTGTTTGGTTTGTGTGTGATATATCATCTATACAGTATGTAGCTTCTTTATATTTCAGTCATCCTTCACTGCTCTGGACACAACAGCATAGTATAATGGATGCTAATCTGCATTTCTTAGAATGACAGGGGAGATTATTTCAACTTTTTCTCATTCCAGATGTTTTTCCTTCAGAATATTTACTACTTTAGTACTTCCTTTACTACTTTATTAGTGTTTTTGCCTTTTTATTTTGAGGCATAGGGAATAAGGTTTAGTAGGTGGCCTAACATAAAGGGTTCTTTTCCTACCTCAATGATTCTCATACATTCCTTAAAATAAATCTCCATTGTCAAGTTTGGCTAAGCACTAATTGTTTTGTGGGCCGTTAGTGCCCAAAGCTTCAAATAACTAACAAGAGGGACAATCAGAAATGTTCTAACAGCACATGACAAATACAGACAGACACTGCATCAACAAACAAGAAATGTCATCACAGCCTAAATCATAAACACATAAACTGAGTTAACATGTTGCTGTTTGGAATTAGAGCTAATATGATGTAAGATCCACCTTTGTAAAGGTTTTTGCAAAAGTATTTAAATAAAATTAACATTGAATGCCAAATACCAACTCAAAACAAAATCCAAATGTCATATCGTCACAAATGATTATCACTGAACTTCAGTCTTGACAGTGGAACTCAAACGTTTGATGATTTGCAATCTGTACAAACCCGGTCCTCCTCTTTTTGTGTGTATCTGCCTTTGGAGCTTCGCGACCTCAGACTGAACGGCTGGTAACACTTAAACACAGACAAAAAGGCCGACCTGTAGTTGTTGTTCATCCACCCATACAGGATAGGATTGACAAAAGTTGAGCACATTGCCACTATATGAAACACAGTGAAAAGCAGCTTGAAGTCTTTCATATACAGCACAGTGCTGTTGATGTCAATAGCCAGCTGGAATGCATGGAAAGGCAACCAGCTGATGGCAAAGACCACCACCATGGTCATCAGCATTTTAGTGGTCTTCTTCCTGCGGTGATGACGGTCATTTCGACCTCCACAAGACATGTGATTCTTCAGTTTATTCCAGATGCGGATGTAAGCAACAGAGATAATGGCCAGAGGTAAGCCATATTGAACCAGCAGCATTGATATACTGTAAATGCTTCCGTTCATGTTGTTCTCAGGCCACTTCTCCATACACACACGGATAGACTTGTCCGGTGATAGATCGAATGTCCCATACTCCCTGAAGATGGCAAGCGGACTGGCCAACAGAGCGCTGGAGATCCATGTGATGACAATAACCACAAGACACATGTCTTTGGACATCTTGGTCTCCATGTGGTAGACTATGCTCCTGTGGCGGTCCAGGGCGATGATGTTTAGTGTGATGGTCGACACATGCACGGCTGTGCCTTGAGCACCGGGCAGCAGGAAGCACAACACCTGACCAAACTTCCACTCGCCATAGAGAGTGTAGGCGAGGGTGAAAGGTAAACACAGCATGTCCACAAGCAAGTCTGCCACAGCCAAGTTTACTATGAAGAAATTGGTAACCGTTCGTAGATTCTTAAATTTGTAGACGACGTATATCACCAAGGAATTTCCAATGACCCCAAAAAATATGATTGTGCTGTAAGCAAGGATGAGAATAATCTGAACTCCAAGGAACTTTGTGCTGTCCTCCAGCTTTAAAATGTTCTCGTCGCTTGTTGTGCCCGTAGGTGAGCAGCAGTTGGAAGATTTCATTTCAAGTACAGAATATTCCACTTGAGTTGTGTTTAGCTGATTTGCTGCATCCATGGCTGACGCTTCCCATAAGGAATCTGTGAATTGATGAACATCAGTTTGAGCAATAAACACAATGTGACAGACAAAGATGAGCAATGTCATCTAGAGAATATTAAACTGCCATTTTCTTTTCAAATAAATGTTTATTGAAGTGATTTTAATGCTAAAATATCTATCACATTTTTAATTTGTGAATTTGACCTCTTGGTAAAACACCACAGAGACAGACTGGTGGTGAAGCCTTCATAACACTGATCCTGGAGCTGTGTCAGGGAAACTTTTACTAGACATGTTGATTTTGGATATAGCCTGGTTTATACTGTCTGTGTTTCTTAAGGACTTCATGAGTTCAGTTCTGTTTTCCAACTCGCAACCACTGTGTGTGTGCTGTTAAAGATTACTGTCAAAAAATAGGAATTTCCACAAATAAAATAGCCAAATATTCTTCTTGAATGAAAAATGCTGCAGTGATCTTTGTTAATATTTTAACAAGAAAAAAAATCAGTGTCAACCTGCTAAAATAAGAACCGTCCCAACCTTATAATTTATCAGTTTTTAACATAAACCAAAAATAATGAATAGACGCTAAAATGCATTTCTCTCAGTGCCGTGGCAGTTTGTGATAATTATGTATAAAGACAGTAAAACAGCAGGCTGCATCATATTGCTCCGCACTGTGATAATGTCTGGATCAAAATAACAAACGCAAGGTCAACAAGCTTTATACTCAGATGAAGATCTACTCACCTCAGGGACAGATTTTTAGATTCCGCTCATTGTTTCTGGATCCAGAAAAGTTTAACGATCGTTTTTATAGCACCTTTTCCTCGTGATTTTCAAAACAAACAAACAAAATAAATAAATATATATAGTATATATAATCCCATCAAACAGTAGCGAAATGACCTTGTTCGAGAACGAAAAATGCGCGCAACAGCAAAGCGCGCAACAAGCCAGTGCGCTCTGCAGACCGCTTGGTGTTCAGAGCGCATTACCTGCCCTGTCTGAGAGACCGACAGATGTGGCGCGGCGAGCTACAGAGAGGAAACGCGTCCTTTCCTGAACAACATCCACAAATTTTACCTTACAATAGGTCGTTTTATGCGCGCCCTCAGCGTGTATGCGTCTGCTCTTGGCAAATGGTTTATGTCCGCCTATCAGTAGGTCAAGTAATTAGGAGAAATGTAATCTATAGAATAGATGGAGCCTTTGTGTTCAAATCTTACTAAATGACACATATTTTTATATCAAATTCATAAATGTTTCAGGTGCAATTAAAACCTTAACACACCTCATCATGATCAGCTTAAATGTGTATGTGTTCTATAAATGGGAGTAGCTCTGCTGTTTTTTTCAGACACAAAAGAAAGAACACAAAACTTATAATCATACACGTTATTACATACATGTTATTGCAAAGAATGAAGAGGATCATTATTCTTGGTAAACTCCCTCAAAACTTGAAACTAAACCTCACCAACAATCTGTTATCTACATGTGCAGGGCCTAATGATTCACATTCACATCCGTGTATACAGGTAATTTAGTTTAGTTCAAAAGTGTTCGAAATATGAACAGTTACTGTCAACAGTCGTCAGTTTGGAGGCTTATCTTTAAGTTTCCTAAAACTCATTTTTAACAGCATGTTTGAGGGAAGACAAGTGTCTTTTTATGGTCCAGATGAAATTTAGCAGTAAAACAAATCACAGCTTTAATGAGATGGTAACTTTCCGAAGCTTTATCGACTTTACTGTGCACACCAGAGGACAGATCATCATTAGTAGCTCTAACACTTTTACACTGTAATCAATGATAATCAGGAATTAAAGTTTCAAGTGTAGTACAACGCAGGCCACACAAATTCAAGCTGTTAGCCCCGCGGCTCCTAATTGGGCTCATAATTAGATTAGAACAGTTATAAAACAAGACATCATGTGGCCATTAGAAATTGAGTTAGTGTCCTGCTGTGTCATCAGCAAAAGCCCACTTCTACCATAATGCAACTACACAGATGGTGAAGTAATGACAAAAAACTAGGAAACCATGAATGGATAAGCACGTTGGAGATTCCCTGTGATTACAGGAGGTAGAGCTAACTGTAAATGACAGCTTTGTTTGAACACAAGTGTCAACACAGAAAAGATTCTGCTGTTGTCATTGCAGGACCATAACAGTGTTTTAATGTTGTAGCTACATATACAAGTTCATTTTGCTAATACTTTTACATGCAATTTCCATGTTTGATTTATTTATCCTTTTATTTCAGGCCACTGCTTTTTTAAATATATATTTGACCTTACCACAGTAAAGTATCTGTAATGAGGTTACAGTCAAACTACAGCTGTACAGTTTGTAAACCATGAGGTAAAATGCACATGTTAAGTGTAGTGAATGGGATAAAGCTTGAAAAACACTGCTATTAAAGTTTTCGTTGTTGTTGTTATTTTTAAAACACAATTACAATAAAAAATATGATCATGAGAGTCCTGAAAGTGAATAAAATTGTGGAATGTAAAACCTTAATAATGACCTGAAATAAGCTTCAATTAAAAAAAGAAGTTTATGCAAAATCAAAGCACAAAGGATGAATTTGAAATTATCTCTGACAAAGTGAATATTGTTTGTAGAAAAAAGTTTATAGCCTTCTGTTTTTTAAATGTTTAATTATCATTCTGTTAAAACATATCAAAACGTTTTTAGAGATTATTGTGAATTATTCACTTAACTAAATAACAACGTGCACTGAACCAGTAACTGAACATGACAGCACAGAGTTCTGACAGACTTTAAATCTCAATGATCTAAATAGAATAATTGTGCAGAGATATCTGATGTGACTGACGTACATCTTAATACCTGCAGGAGTTTTCATGGTTTACACACCGTGTCTGTAGGAGACACTGGGACATTCATCATCCTGAACAGTCGTTAATATGCTCAGCTGCACAGAGCCATAATGTCAGGGATACTTAATCACAGCCTATTAAATAAAATTATTGACCAAATGTCATCTGTTCTCTGCAGTTTTACGGACCCTCGATGATGTCACAACCTAACGAGGAAAAGACTGGACTGGATCCAAAAGTTTGAAGGTGAAGTGGTCAAACAATAAAACTTTGAGATGTCAGAAAATTAAGGTGAAAGAGAAGAGACATGACATTGCAATTACATGGACATGTATTTTACAAATTTGCTGATATTAAGAACAGCAAATTGTGGTTGTATAAGTTTTATAAAGTTTAATAAACAGTAAAATATAAAGTTTAATAATTTTAATATTGCATTCAAGCTTTTTTTTTTTTTTTTAGATTAAGTGAAAAAGTGAAGATACATGGATGAGGACGATTCAGTACCTAACATATTGTTTACTCCTATGTTTTCTTACTCTATATCACACACGCTGTCCATCCTTTTTACAAGCACTTCCCTTGTGTCTATATGGTTAATTTAGATGAGCAGTACCTCACAGTTGTCTCACAGCCAGTGCTAATAGTCTTTCTGCATGTTGGTCAACTACTTCTCCTACTGTATATATTATAATTACTCCAGTTGCTGCAGTTCCATGTTTACTCTTGATGTGTAATGAAACTGTGGAAAACATTAACAGCTTCCTTTGAGAACAGGCATATGTTTGTTTTGCAAACAGAATCACTTTCTGTTTTTGTCTTTGGTGCAAGGAGATATTATATACAATATGTAGGCATGTATACAATGCATATGCGCAATAAGGATGAACTGGAAAGTTAATATCAGGGCTGCACAAAGGTGCTGTTGGAATTACTTCCCTTAAAAAAAAGTATACTTCTACTTTAGGTATACTTCAAGTATAGTAAGTATACTCCTATGTACTTCTAGTATACTATTTTAATACTTCTTGGGACTAAATTGGCCCCCTTTTTAGTTTACCTATGATAAGTACATAAAAAATATACTAAAAGCGTACTTGCTCATTTTTAGTTCAAAAGAAGTATACTAATAGTATACTTGAATATACTTATTTTTTGTAATCTACA
>OMLM01004700.1:118970-131872 GCA_900302695.1 Helostoma temminkii
ATTCAACAAGTTGCCACCTGGAATGGTTTTACCATTAAGTTAATTTGTGACATTGCCTTTTAATGTGCTTTGTGCAGAGGAAGGGTGGGGAGTCAGTGCAGCCTTATTAGTGTTACTACAACTCCTATAGAAATACGTACTTCAGTGAAAATCACTCAGGTAAGAGAGAAACAAGTCCATCATTACAATATATAAAGGTCAGTCGATCCAAAAACTGCCCTTTGGTCTGATGAGTCTGTTGAGATTTTTGATTCTTACAACAGTGTCTTTGTTACACGTAGAGAGGGTGAATGGATGGTTCCTTCTCTGTTGACACTGTCATAACTTAGTCAAAATTGAGGGCAAACTTGACCAACATGGACAATGAAATAAAGAAACTGCAGCAAACCACTGACTGGTAGTGTATATTTAACTGTTGGACTATCCAGAGTAATGATGAGAGGAGCAAACTGAGTAGTATTTGGAGTATCCTTGTCTGATCACACACACTTTCACTCTTTTGCTACCCTGCTTTGTTGCCTGCCACACAAGCCCAAGTCATGCACAGCTGCAGCCATTCTGAAATCAAACCACAGCATGAATACTCTCTCCCACATTCACCCTTTGTCAGATGTTGGTTTTGGGCTGCTCATGTACACATGCTCCCTTCCCTGTTTTCTGCCCTTGTTCACCTTGGACTTTGTTCCAAATTGTTATGTACAGTTTCTGTCTGCTATTTTATGACCAGCTTCCTCTTTAGACCCTTTGGCTGCCTACCCTTTCTTAGTTTTAAATGTGATTATCAAGAAACACAGATTTTAAAAGTTAATTTTCAGGTAATAATACTGTTTGAAGTCTGTTTTATCTCCTTTAAATACTTACTAAAACTTAATTATATGGTTCTCTGATATAAATATATTGAAGCTCTGTTGAATAATAATAACAGCCAATGTGTCTCCTCTGAGTCGTGTCATTTTAATCTCTATGTATGTAGGATTAATGATTCATAAATTGGACTGTCAGATTCTTGAAATATTTTGAAGTATTAAGTATTAAGTAAGTTTTTAGTTCCCTATCCTATATTTGGTCAGTCTATTTGTGTAATCACTTTGTTTGCTTGCTTTGAGTTCTCTTGGGAAATGCTCAAAGAATGTTTAGGAACAATGCCCAGTACATAATTGCTATTCAGTGCTGCACAGTAATAAGCAACTTTAACCTGTATTGTTTGTGGCTGTTTGTTTTTATGTACATAATCAAATTAATACTGAAGCTGGAAATGTGGTGGAGTTACAATCCTCCTATTGTGGAAATATGTCCAACTGTTTTAATCACATTTTTTCATTATTACATTACTATAGTATTTTGCAGACTGGACCACAGTTATATTACATAAGAAGTAAATTTTATAGTGTCCAAGCCAACTTTTAAGCTAAAACATAATGTTACTTTTTAAGTGTTTGAATTGTGACATAAGTTTCTATATCACAACTCCATTTTATGTCCATAGGTTCCTCTTCTTTGTATTTTACACTAGATCATCATCCCAGTCTTTGGAATTTAGCCACAGTGCTGCATAATAAGTCCATGTATAATTTACAAGCTGCTATTGTTAAATGAGATTAATGTTGAAGACTGGAGCCTGGTGAACATTAATGATGAATAACAGACAAATTTAGACACCTAACAGAAAAAAAATACTTTATAACAGAACCATGATTAGAAGCAAAGAACAACTGTACCTATAAGACAAAGTAACAATTTACCAAATAATGTAAAACACAGTGACATCTTATTGTCTTTAACACACAGGTTCCCGGTGACCTTCGTCACAAACATGGGTCTTCATCTCAGCTTTCACCAGTGTGTTAAATTAAAGTCTGACTGTCTTGCCAGAGGCCATTAGGACGCCATCCAGATGGTGAAAGAGATGAAAAGGGTTGGTAAGAGTGTCAGCGGCGACACACTGCCCACACACAGCACTGTTCCTACACCACACAGCGCGGTCATATAGGCGCTCATCCTGCTGAAGACTATTTTCCTTACAGTTGTGCAAAACTGCAAGAAAGAGAAACAGACAGTGAGTTCATGCAAAGTAAATCATAAATGAAGAAGTGCAGTAAAGGTCTCTTGTCAAGAGAAGTTTCCAGGATGAAGGTAATTTTAAATGTGACACTAGATGGAGCTACTAGCTTTATGAATAAGTAAAGTTGTTTTCACTGTAGTAAAAAAAAATCTCATATGACCACATCACCAAATCTGAATTTCGCCATTAACGTAGTCACACACACCTTTATTTAGATTAGCATTGCTTCACAAGTGTTACAAGTAAAATTTCTAGTAATCTCTTTGTCACCAAATCCACTGGGGCATTTTAAATGCTACACGTGCAAAACGTCTGGCATTGCATGTGACTTTAGTAATGCAGCATTCCTTAGGATACAAAGACAAAAATGCTTGTGAAGGATTAAACACTATTTTTCGGACATAAAATTGGTACCGATAGCTCATTGTCACTCATTGACAGTACATTTTGGAAGGTTGTTAATGCACAAACCAAACCAAAACAATTGATTTTCACAAGACAATCTGTAAACCACCATCCATTCACTAACTTAATTAATCCTTCAATATGCTCAGCACTTTGCTATATCTGATATTAGGAGATGGGTTAACATTTCTTTTAGTCTGTCTTAAGACTATACTCATACCACCACAGGACTTACTGGTTTCTGTAAATGACGTTAGTCAAGCAGATCCTTTGTAAAAGATGGGGCATAAAATCTAAAGCTAAAGATTTTGTGCAAAAGAAAAATGTATTTCAGGGTTGATCCAAATCTTTCCAACACTAAGTCAGTCAAATAAAATGTCTGTCTGCCTTAGTTACTTTATTTTTGCCTACTATTTCCTCTTTGCAACTCTATCTTTCCACTGTAACTCAAGAAGGAAATAAATAATCTTTTCATAGCCAGTATAGACAACAACTGCAAATTTGTTTGTACAAATCAAAACATGTTTTATGTAAATATCCCAGTTTCATAAATCACAGATTTATGGTATAGGTGTATCAGTACTGTTTTAAGACAGACTGAGTCCTTTAGACTTCTAACTCACAAGAGGCCGGTCACTCTACCTGGTACGTCTGGTAGCTGATAGCCATTCCATATCTGCAGTACATGACATAGTGTTCACAGTTGTACCACAGCAAACTGTAGGTGACTGATCCCAGGAGTTTCTCAGCTCTTCGTGCCACCTCATCCCCATCCAGCGGAGGCTGTTTGCACACTTTGTCCATATGGTTGACTAGAATCTCTGAGCCATAAGCAAAATCTGCCACGGAGTCCACTCTGACACTGGCAAACTTGGAGATAACCCCCAGCAGCAGGCGGTTATTTGTTACCATCTTAGCGATAGCAGATTTATTCTTGGAAATCGCAGGCAAGATGTCCGGAATGAGATGAGCCACACGGTTATCACCCAAATAAATACCAAAGTGGGTGAATAATGTCCTGGGGACTTCTAACAGGTCGCCACGCTTGTAAAGGGACAGGTCATATTTAGACTTCTCCTCCTTTTTGGAAGGTACAAAGAAAAGGTTGAGTAGCTGCCAGAGAAACATGATGGCAATGTGCAGCAAAGTGCTTGACACCTGAGCATTTATGTTGGAACTGGGTGGGGCTAGGGTGGTCAGTAGGATTAGATGTTGGTCAACCCTTGGACTATGATTTTGACAAAAATAAAAGAGCTTTCTATAATCACTTTGCTGCGTGGCTGGATTTTGAAAGACAAGCCTTGTTTGTGGTATTAAGGTCATGGGCCCTAATTAAGAAGACTGACTTGGCAACTAGTTTAAGCCTCCAGTCAAGTCTTATGAATGAGCCAAACATTGTAAACACAATTAACTGCATCTTTATTACCAATTTATTCAAATCTATATTTGCTTCATCATTATTTTGCACGTTCAACAGTATATTATATTATATTATATTATATTATAAGGTCAAAGATGCAGTATTATGCTCCAGATGAAGAGAATCACAATCACATGAAACATAAACATAAAATGTTTATTAAGCATTTGTCATATTTACAAAACTATATAAAGTATCCTACAATTACATTGTCCACTATATACAGTACATACATCAAGATATTCTAGTAGTCAGTATACAACTATACTGTATATTCACATCTGTTGTTAGAAAACAATAAACCGCTAATTGTATTTCCCCACAGTTATTGTCAGACAACAACAGTATAACATATAAGAAACTTTTCATGCATATCTTAACACAACAAAAATTGTCTATACAACAAAATGAAAATATTCCTCTAAAGTACTAATAAAGGCATCACGTGACACGTGAGTGCACTGAGGTTTCCAGTCAGTCTTTAAAAGTTCAGATTATTTTCTTTGCAGGTTCCTTGTGCTGAATTCCTTTAACCAGCCATCCACAGACTGAAGGGGATAAGAATTGTGGGTAATGTAGTCGAAGGTGCCACACCGAAATAAACCATGGCGACAATCCCAAGCAGTCCAGCAGAGATGATACTGCGTTTGTCTCTGATGACTGATTTCAGGCCTTCACAGAACTACGAAGGAAAGAAAAAAGTCAATTATTTAACATGTTGAGCATAAATATTATTTAGACTTTCCTGGCTGTAGAACATTTCTGCTCAGCTGCTGCGTTAAAGAGTTTAAATCATATCAGGACATTTTTTAACTGCAGGGCTGAACTAGCGCTCATCATATCAACAATACTCCTCACCACTGAACTGCAACGGTGACACTAACACTGTTACATTTCAAGGTGTACTACCTGTCGCACAAACTGAGACAACCTGTTGGCCCCAAATTCCCATGAGCCTTAAAAACCCAGGTTCACCTCACATTGTTTTACCATCAGATTTGTTTTGGAGCGTGCACCACGGGACTGCAGGGTCAAACCCAAACAAATCCAGGTGACTTTAGCTCAGCACAGAAGTACTGAATGCTCTGGGGTCTTTATGTTCACTGTATCAAATAAGAAAGGTTACCTAAAGCACCAGTGTTGGGCCCTTTTAGTCTCCACAGCCTTCAAACTGACACATTCACAAGCATAAATTCCTATTTCAGATCATTTCCAATCTGCAGAATAACAGAATAACAGACAACAGAAAGCCTGGTGTGCATAGTGTGTAATTAATACACTGCTGTAACTACTGCACCTCGTCAGTTTGCCGGCTTGTTGCTGACCCGTATTTGCAGTAGGTCACAAAGTGTTCACAGTTATTCCACATCAAACTGTACGGGGTTTCTCCGACGAGTCTTTCGGCTCTTCTGGCCACATCTTCATTCCGAAACGCTTGCGCATTCTTCTTCTTATACATGCGGCTGACCTCTGCTTTTGCGCCATAAGAGAAGTTCTCCAGTGTATCGACCCGCACCGTGGCGCGCCTGCAGATGCAGCCGAGGATGAGCCTCTTGTTTGTTATGACAGAACTGATGCGCTTCCTGTTGCTCGTCAGCACAGGCATGATGTCAGGCATCATGTGAACAACTTTATTGCCACCTACATAGATGCCAAAGTGGATGAAGATGCCCCTGGGGACCTGCAGCACGTCTCCTCTCCGGAAAGGCGGTGACGCTCCGCGCTGCGCAGGTCGCTTCTGGTCCTCACTGCCGGACCAGCTCAACTCAAAGACCTTGAAGTTGGAGAGAAGAGAGAGCTTCTCCACCAAGAAGGTCAACAGCTGCAGCATCTTGAGACTTTTTCGGAGGAAATGTGTGAATTTGCCTCAGTGCAATGATCCTTTTATTCTCGCTGGCTGGATTTCTCAGAGGAAATCCCGAGGACACGATTGGCCACGACTTGGATTTATACACGTGCGCATCTTAATTCGCGTCCTCTACATCTTGAGTTGTTTTTTCTTGATCCCACTGATATGCAGCGCTTTCAGCTAAACCACTATGATTCCAATTATGTACATGGGGGGAGAGAATTAGCTGTAAAGCAGTGTAAGCCAGCTCATTATATCAATTGGAATAACATTATGAAATAGTGACCTTTTATCCTCCTTGGCACTGGCACTTTTTCAGCCTATGGACTTTAAAGGTGCCTGGTGATTTCTAGACAACATTTAATTATGAGTAAAAGTCATCAACAGTTTACTAAACTAAAAGCACAGAAGAGTTAGCCACAGAAAAGTAACAGAGATAGTGTTAAGGATCAAAAGTATCCCCAAAACCTTTGACATCTGTCTTTGGAAAGTATAAGTATATTGTATAACATAAAATACAATACAAACACTCTCCGGACAATGTGTCGAGAGGCCAGTCTGATCTGTCCCATCATCAATCCAGGATAAGTCCTGAAGAACAGCAGCCTGTTGTACATGGCCCGCACTTTCTCAGGGGCCCATATCATGCGATAAAACATTACTTTGACCTAATTACCTTAATTCTGAACGTTTCATGTACATGTCTCTCTTTTGACCTAGAAAATAGAAACACATCAGCTTTTTGTTCCGGTGCCTATTGAAATTAGGCCAGCTCTGTGTGCCCACATGAGGCAGCCGGTCTGACCCACAAAAAGCACGTATTTTGTGGATGTGTGGCTGATTAACGAGTCCACACTTTGACCAGCCTTCTGAGTGAATCTAGAAGGACACATTTATGTCCATATGTACTTTATTTAAATTATACACTGAAAGCTTCTACACTGAAACTGAGTGATTCCATTTATTGTCACTTCTTTAGCTGAAAAACTGCACAATTAGAGTTTCATTTCTCTGAATATTTACTTGATTACAGTACTTGTGTAGTTGTATTCAGTTCATCAGTGTCTATTATATATATAGTGGCCAATATGGTAAGAACGTCATGTCACATTATTAATCCAAACTGCATAATTAAGAAAAAAACAATGAAACTAGTTTTCTAATAACTTATCACCACACCATCTGAATGCACTGATCTCATAAACACTTATTTTATTTACAATAGAATATAGAAATTGTAGCAACAGGTCTCAGAGGTTGGGACAAGGCCAAGTTTACCACAGTGTAGTAAATGTTTGGGAACTTAGGAGAACAGTTCCCAGAGTTTTTATAGAGGAATGCTGTCCTGGTCTTTTCTGATATAGGATTCTCACTGCTCAACAGTCGGGTTTTGTCGTATTTTGCCTTTCAAGATGTACATATGCTGTTGTCATTGATGCAGTATGCGGTTTAGCATTGTCCTGCTGAAATATGCAAGGCCTTTCCTGATAAAGATGTCTAAATGCAAGCATGCAGTGATGTCCATCACAGAATTGTGCCTGTTTTTAATGCAGTGCCGTCTGAGGGCCTGAATCATGGGCATCCAATGCTACATTTCACTCTTGTCCCTTATGTGCAGAGGTTTTTCTCCTCCTCTGAAACTGGCAATTAGCAGATATGGCTTTTCATAGATAGATGAGTCTCTGCCTTTACATCTTTACATCCGAGAATCTTTGACTCTCTGAGATGCTCCTTTCATATCCACATGTGATACTGACCTGCTGCCTATTAACCTAATTAGTTGCTAAATGTTCTTCGAGTTCCTCCTTGTTACTACCACTTTTCCAACTTTTTTGGAACTGGGCTTCCAACAACATGAACTAACAGGAAGGATTTGTGTTACAGCTGCAAGACCAACTAAACCCACATGAAACCAGATGTAAGTACAGTAGATGTGGTGAACAAAGTACACTGACGTACAATAAATTTAACACAGCAATTAAAAATGTAAAACACCATATTATTGGATATTTGTTATGTAAGATGATGAACCTATTACACAAAAGTCATTCATGATGTGTAAACAGCAACAGTGTCAACCTCGATGTAAGTCTTAGCTCTGATTAGACCATGTTCAGCTGAGTCGACTTACATTCTGTGACCATAGGTTGAACCCTGAGGGGCATCAAAACAACCTTCGCCCTCTGTCCTGTGGTTGATTTACACCATGGTCAAATGGCTCCAGAGTCTAAGTTGTGGTGAATGGGGGACCCTAACGCTTCTTAAAATATTATTTCTATTAAGACCACCTAAGTGGACCAGCCTGCGAACAATGCTGACTTTGTTTTTTTAGACTTGAAAACAAAGTTAATTACCGGTCAACACATTTCCTAAACATGTGAATGTTTTATATGTATTAGCATATTCTTATGACCGGATTTACAGAATAAATAGTGGAGAAAGTGGAGTTCTTCTTTACATAAGAGCCTGTTCTCATCCCACAGAGCTTCCCACTTGGCATCTCATCAACACCAAAGGTTCCCCTTGGCATTGATACTGAGTAGCCAAATGGGAGGCTTCATTTTAATACGCAAAGGGAATCACTTGATTGTGTCAGACATTGTGTGTCTCATTGTGTGACCATCCCAGGAGGTCCTTATTTTCTCTTTTAACTTAGCCTTACCCTGAAATGTTTGTGTGTAACCCTAATCCACTTGTTTTTGTACATAATCAAAGCATGAGTTTTCCACCCTGTAGCCATTTGTGTGGATGGCGTCAAGGAGCGACACACCCAGTGCGTCAAATACTGATGCCTCGGCGTCGGTATCGAAGTGCCAAATCATTATGTGATGTTGTGGGATGAGAACGTGTTGTTTAAAAAAGACAACTGACAATGTCATATGTATATGCTGTTTTATGTTCTGATGAAATGCAGACTGGCATCAGTGTTAGACTACATCACCAACAGGAGCACATATTAACATTCTGGACACAGTGATCAGGGAGAGAGAATCCATGTCTTCATGACACTTGAGAGAAACGCACACAAAGAGGCCAGTTTAGCACTGTTTGGGTTCATGGGCCTGGTAGTTCCTTCTCAGATAAAGAAGGCTTTATGTCTGTCCTGGCCCAGTTTTTTTTCCATTTAATAAAACCAGGTCACACAGGGGTAGTTACAGTAAGACAAAATTTATCATCTAATGTCAACATGGGTCCACATATGAAGCTTTATTAAGCTTTATTCTGTCACATGGATCTTTATTGTTTGTTCTGATGTAATAAAGGGAGGTGAGAGTGTCATGTGCACCCTGAGGAACAGCCAGCTGTTATCCATTTACATCCATTTTAACCTGCACATCCTACAAAACATTGACTTAATGACATTCCTCTGTCAAAACAGAAAATTATGACACTTTACTCCATGATATCACCGCAATTCATGATGTATTCATAAATCATCTACCTACTCACCATGTCAACCTTGAAATGAACAGTAAACATTCTCATTTTGAATGTGGGCCGTGCTTAAAAAAAGGACCTCACACTCATCTGTTAAAAGAGAGGAGGTGTATTTTCATAACTGTGACTCAAAACAAGCAACACGAAACGAGAGACACGTGGGAAGATAAGAATGATGGAGATAATGAGGTCTCACTGTCCTGGAGAGATATGTAAATGTCAGAACATTTACATACACCTCAAACATACCATTAGCTAAATGAAATTTCTTCTAAATGGTGTCTGAAATTATCATTCCAGTGGTTTGTCTGCTGAGAGAATCTTCCATGATGTTTTGTAATAGTAACTGTAGTCCTGCATTTATTGCATTCTTAAATTGTTTTAGAAAGACAGTTGCATAGAAAGCCAACATTTTGACGCCATTAAAATGCATTTGATTGTCTATTTTAATGTAAAATGTAATTATTCTTGTTCTATTGTTTGTTTGTGTTTTTATATAAATACGCACAGTGGCAGGAAAGATATAATGGAGTTGAGATATTTGCTGTACTTATATATTTACTCACCCAAAAGTAGCCCAAAGCAGACAGTGAACTTTTGTTTGTGAGTAAAAAAGACAAATAAAGAAAATCACTTAACTTATAAATAACCAGCAGTTACAATTAGTTATCCTTGATACTTACTTTATTGATTTTTTAAGAAGCTGATAAAAGGTATAATTTTTTTATGCCAAACATGTGCATAGCTGTCTACAAAGGAAACACTGTTCTGTTCTTTTCTATTGATTTGTGTTGTGCCAAAAAGTTTGGCTCTAGTTTGGTCAACAGTAGCTCAGCAGCACGTGTGCTTCTTACAAATTACGCCTGTGAAAAAGCTGCTTTGCTTTCTTAGGAAATCACATTTTCACTCTAAACTGGACAATGATTATCATTAATACCCATCTGAAACAGCAGCGGGTTGCATGTGCAAGTACCCATGGAAAGCTGCTTTATTTGGCATCGATACTCATTTTCACACAAAGACAGCTCAGCCAGTGACTCACAAATGTTCTCAAAATGAACAGTAACACATTTACATCTACTTTCTTTAGACTAATAATTTCCTTGGATAACTGTGGACATATATATATACATACTTTCAGTTTTCGCAATGGTTGAATACATTTAATCAGCTTATAATAACTTACCTTAAAAAACTGTACTTGCACCTCATTATGAAGTTTAATGAATCTATGCAAGCCAGAAATACATTTCAGTTAGCAGAAGAAAAAAATAATGCCTTGTAACTTTCTAGCCATAATAAATAAATCTTTTGACTTTATTAAATCTGTACTACTAATGAAGCAGACATGGGCTCCATACACACACACCAACATATTGGAAATTAAAAACTAAACTATTTGTGTATTAGACATATTAGCATTTTCTGATTTGATCACTTATGGTCAGTGCCCTTTAAAACTGTGTTTACAATCACCATGTTATGATTGTGCTATGTTGGGTTTGTAGCTGTTAAAGCTAAATTTATCTTAATGAAAAGATGCGCTGTCAAAGGCTTCTGTGTGTCAAAGTCCAGAAAGGTCATAATTCGCCTTCTTTTCTCTGCTGTTTGGAGTTTAATACCTGTTTTAACGTTGTTTAATTCAGCCAGAAACACCAACTTAAACATCACTCGCTGTTCATAAACAACACTCCATAACCAGTGTGCCAGTGCTCACGGCACTGCTGACATCTCTGGCTTTAGTTACCTAATTTCAAACTTGCCAACTTAGCATTATCACCCAAACAGGCAAATGCATGACTCAAAACTACAGCATATTGACTAAATCATTATAGTGAATCAGCATAAGCTCTTTTATTGCTGAGATTCATAACCATTTTTTTCTTTCCCTGCCTAATTTCGACTTCCATATGATCTAGTTGTCCAATTGTCCTCGGATTTTAAAAAAAACAGCTGCAAAAGAAGTACAAAAAAAATTATTGTTTTATAAACTTTATGACTATCCAGCATTTGTTAGCATATCTTGATTGACAATACGCTACTGCTAATGTTTTACAGGGACATCTTATGATGACATTGGGTCTCTAAAGACTCCGATCATGCTTTGTAAGAAGAATGAGCTCAGTTTGACCGGCTGTACAAGTCCAAGTATCACACATTTGATACAAAACATATTGATATACAAAGCTGAGTCATCGCTTGTTTAGACCTACCTTAGTCATCAGTATCGTCACTGGACTACATACAAATACAGGTTGTCTTAAAGTGACAGATAGCTGCGTTCTGATAGCTCAACTCCAGCTGTCAATTACAGGCTGCATCAAATCTGGGAAATTCTTGCTGTTGGACATCTGAGTCACAGCTTTGTTCTAAGTGGGATGTTTACATATGAGCCCATTATCAAACATTGAGCAGAGGCCCTTGTCCAGATAAATATCCAACACAGTCGAGGTGCTCTTTACTCTCAAAGAAGACAAGCTCGCAGCAGGCGGCTAAAGCAACATGGCTCCATCGCTTCTTGTTGCAGCAGGAGGACTTGTGTTACTTTTCTCCTTCGCATCAGCAGTGAGTCACTGAAGTGAGATTTTTTCACTGATAGACTTCTTGAGCATAAAAAACTAAACAAGTGTCTTTTTTGTGCAGCAAATCAGAGGAGACGGCATCACATCATCATGTAACCTAAATGATGGCTTTGTAAGTAAAACTGTTACTAACCGTTTATTACTGTTGTAATAACGGTTTATTGTTGTGCTGTGAGGATTGCATATGTATATAATATTGACCACATTATGATTTGGTCTTTATTTATCACTTGCTCTATCTGTTTTAGGGAAAGTATTGCCCCACGACATGTGGAGTGGCAGATTACATGCAGAGGTATACGGACGTAGTGACAGAGGATGTGGACCGTATGCTAAGAGAACTGGAAAACATTGCCAATTTGACCCAGGGGGCTGAAGAAAAAGTGGTCTACATGAAAGAGGTTACTATTGAACATCAGAAGAGTTCCCCACAAGGTGATGCATCTAATTTGGTGCCATTAAAAACTGTCTAATGTTTACACAACGGTGATCACAATTTATCCATATTGTTTTAAATGTCTTCTTTGATTAAATTAATTTGTCTTTGGCTGACACAAGTACAAAATGTTATTAATAGATCAAGTAGATTATCAAAGTGTTCACCACTAAAACAGATTTTTCATTTCAGAATCATACTACAAAAAGTCATCGAGTATGCTGGACGATGTTCGTCAATTTGAAAAGACCATCATTGCACAAGAGGAACAAATATTGTGAGTTATATAGGTTGCAGTGACACAATGCATTATATACAGTAGTGGTTACTTACTAGTAATTTTGAGCTACTTGAGTATTTTCATTTTAAATCACCTTTCTATTACTGTTTCACTTATAATTTATTAGTATTATATTTTAGAGTACTTTTAGTCCATGATATTAATGTGACAGCTGAATTTACTTTTTTAAATCCACAAACATGTAAACATTTCATAAATTATGTGTTAAATTGATAAATTAAGCAGTGCGTATTAATACAATACAGAACATTTGCTTAATTTCTATCATGTTTCATGTCAAAATGCTACTCACTCATGTACATGTACACAAAGATATAATAATTCAGTCCAAAATACAATGTGAATATTTTTGATATTTCTAAAGTTTAGATGCAACCCTATAGTATTTATTTACGTTATACGTTTTTAG
>OMLM01004700.1:131892-162988 GCA_900302695.1 Helostoma temminkii
ATGCTAGTTTTAATATTCTTACTTTTATTTTATTTATTTATTTATTGGCTATTTCCTTTTTTCCACCACCCACAACTTAAGGTCAATGCACATGAACCTTGTCGCCCACACAGTTAGTGCTGAACACATATCATGGAGCACTTTGCCCCTCAAACCTTTCACCTTAGAGACACAGCATCTCCTATAGACTCACTGTTGACATTTACAAACTTTGATCAGTTATCTTCTTAAATATATCTACTGCCCAGAGTTGTGCTAATTGTCTGTGTCTATGAGAAACAGAGGCATGAATTACTTTGGATAAAATCACATAACACTTATTTTTCTCTCTTTCCAGTGAGCTTGAGAATATAATTTCATCCAACGAGAGGAGAATGGCAGATTTAAAACAATTCTCCCTTCAGCTGCAGCAGAAATGCAGCGAACCCTGCAAAGACCCATATGAGATTCAACCCATTACAGGAGCAGGTAAAAAAATCAACAGTGACCCTCAGGTCATTTCGGTTTCATAAGAGATTTCTCAATCTGGTCTCATCTGAACATTTGTCCTTGTTCAGTGTTTAGTCAGAGACTAAGATCAATATGCCCTATCAGTGCAAAGTAAACATAGACACAATGTGTTGTGAACCCATTTTAAAGTACTTTCTAAACTTCAAGATTCAGACCCACGATTGTAAATCTTTATATTTTTAATTACTTCATTGTGTTCTGGCATGTCCAATGCTGATTAACTTGGCTTTTTCTTCTTCTTTACTTCGTAGACTGCCAGGATGTTGCAAACAAAGGTGCCACCACTAGTGGTCTTTACTATATCAAGCCACTGAAAGCTACTGAGCAGTTCCTGGTCTACTGTGAGATTGACAGCTTTGGACGCGGCTTCACAGTAATTCAAAGGGTAGGCATCACTTGAATATGAGATGAGGGCTCTTCATCTTGTAGTAGATTATATATAGAAATAGAACTGCACAGAAATTATTAGAGTGATGAGGGAGTGGAAGATCCCATAGTAATAAAGCAGAGCTCAGTTAGTACATTTATGTCTGAGAAAGACAAAGACAAAAATTGGGTTATGTAAAATGTAAATATTTTTAATTTTGAATTATAGCACAATGACTCAACATTAAATCACAGTATGCTAAGGCCTGTTATATGTGACATCAGACATTTAACTGTCCAACAAAACCAAATTAATTACTTGATAAATTAGACAATGTAAAACTTAAGAAACATAATGACATGGTAAAACTGCCCAAGACTTAGACTTCAATTCTTTTGAGAAAAGAAAAAACACTTAAGCCTTGTCATTGTCTAACCTCATTCAAATTCTCATACTTGGTAAAATGATCTTTTAAGAAGAAGAGATTTGAGATTTTTTTTTTTTCTATTTTCCACAGAGACGTGATGGAAGTGTGGACTTCAAGAAGGACTGGATCCAGTACAGGGAGGGCTTTGGTTATCTCTCCCCAGACGACACCACAGAGTTCTGGCTAGGCAACCAGAAGATACATCTGCTGACTGCCAGTTCAAACATTCCAACTGTTCTCAGGATAGAGCTTGTTGACTGGGAGGGCAACAAAAAGTACACATATACACACACACAGATTATATAACAATGGCCTCACTGACAAAGCAAACACGACCCAAGTCATTGGGTTTTCTTTGAATAAGAAAAAATGACACAGCAGATGTTAACTAAACAAAATCCTACATTCATGTTTGTGGCTTCCTTTGTCCAGGTATGCAGACTACACCATGTTCAGAGTGGGACCAGAAGCTGACAAGTACCGTCTGACTTATGGCTACTACCTGGACGGTGACGCTGGAGATGCATTCGATGGCTACGACTTTGGAGATGACCCCAGCGACAAGTTCTTCACGTCACACAACGGCATGCAGTTCAGCACCTACGATAAGGACAACGACAAGTATGATGGCAACTGTGCCTTGCAGGACGGCTCTGGCTGGTGGATGAACAGATGTCACGCTGCACATTTGAATGGCAGATATTACCAGGGTAAGACTACATGACAAGAGCCAGTGACAGCTGCATGATTAGTGGCGTTAGACCTATAAGTAACAAACCAGCAACAACCTCATTTTAGGTCTCCTATAACCTGACCGTGTTCTCTTCATCCAGGTGGCAGGTACACAGAAAAAGATGCAGGTGAACATGGCTACGACAATGGAATCATTTGGGTCACATGGCACAACCGCTGGTACTCCCTAAAAGAGACCACCATGAAGCTCATTCCACTCAGCCGCATCGGAGCAGCTGGTGGACAGCAAGCCGGGGTCAAACAGTTTGGTGGACTTTGAATATAATAAACAGACAACAGTGTTTGTGATCTACTCATTGTGTTCAGCACAACAGCCTTGAAACCACAGATCAAATAAAATCCCCCCATTAGAAAACCTCAAAAATGTATTATGTTTCTCTGTGTGATATTTGCATCTCGTGGTGATCTGATCCAACTGGACATTGATTTTCATTTCTCCCCTTGCCTCTTCTTCAAGTGTTGTTTTAAGCACTAAATAAATGTCTTTACCAAGTAGGTTTATTGGACTTAACTTAACTCTATTGGACTGTCTTTACTTAATTGCTCACAGCCTGGAAACGCAACTTGGTGAAGTCCATTTGATGACCTGTTATAAATAAAATGTGGAGGTAAAATAAAAGCACCAAATAAATATTGCAAGAAGCTGAAACAAGATGTGTCTAAATTGAATCTGCAACACCTTCAAGGTGAGGCAGGGTCAGCAACAATTAAAGTTTCATAAAGCTTAATTACAGAACCTACAGTCACTTAACAAAACTATTCAGACCCGTTGACTTTTGGCACATTTCACTGTGTTGTACATTTATATTAAAATGGAAAAAATTCTGTCTTTGCCCATCTGTCTTAACACTGTCACCCATAATGACAAGGTAGGAAAATGTTGTTGGAACAAAGCAGAAGTCTCTAATTTACGAATGTATTCTGAACTTGCACTGCTTAAAAAAATAAAGGGAACACTTTTAATCATTCCAATGTAAGTCCAAGTCCTTTCTGTCTGATTTTTGGTCACTTTTGCATTTTGCCAGTGCCCTCACCACTAGAGGTACCATGAGGCGGTGACTGCAACCCACAGAAGTTGCTCAGGTAGTGTAGCTCATCAAGGATGGCACATCAATGCCCACTGTCCCGAGAAGGTTTGCTGTGTCTCCCAGCACAGTGTCAAGAGCATGGAGGAGATACCAGGAGACAGGTCTGTACACCAGTGTCACCTGTACACCAGTTCCTGTGCTTTTCACGGATGAGAGCAGGTTCACACCAAGCACATAGAGCACACAGAGTCTAGAGACGCCCTGGAGAACATTCTGCTGCCTGCAACATCCTCAAGCATGAGCGATTTGGGGGTGGGTCAGTGATGGTCTGGAGAGGCATTTCCGTGGAGGGTCACACAGACCTCTATGTGCTAGCCAGAGGTATCCTGACTGCCGTTAGATACCGGGATGACATCCTCAGACCCATTGTAAGACCATATGCTGGTGCAGTGGGCCCTGGGTTCCTTCTGATTCATGACAATGCTGGGCCTCATGTGGCTGGAGTGTGTCAGCATTTCCTTCATGATAAAGGCATTGATGCTATGGACTGGCCTGCCCGTTCCCCAGACCTGAATCCAATTGAGCACCTCTAGGACATCATGTCTCGTTCCATCCATCGACGCCACGTCGCACCACAGACTGTCCAGGAGTTGACTGATGCCCTGATCCAGGTCTGTAAGGAGATCCCTCAGGAGAACATCTGTCCTCTCATTAGGAGCATGCCCAGACGTTGTAGGGAGTGAATACAGGCGCGTGGAGGCCACCCACACTACTGAGCCTCATTATGAATTGTCTTGAGGAATTTCCACAGAAGTTTTATCAGTCTATGATCTGACTTTTCCACTTTTGAATATGATTCTGAATCCAGACATCCATGGGATAATGATTTTGATTTCCACTGATCATTCTTTTGTTATTTTGTTCTCAACGCATTCTACTATGTAATGAATAAAGATTTTGAACTGGAAGATTTCATTTATTGAGATCTGTGTTGTTTGAGTGTTCCCTTTTATTTGAGCAGTGTAGTTTAGTGCTTTGTAAAAACCCATTTGGTAGTAAGTTCAGCTCCAGACTTATTTATCTTTGTTGATCTCATTTTTCGTGGAGGATCCGTCAGGTTAGATGGGAAGAGTTGAACTGTCATTTTCAGACACATGTTTAATGGGACTGGAGTCTGGGCTATGGTTGGGTCAGTCAAGGACAGTCAGAGACTTGTCCTGAAGCATTTCAACATTTTCTTGGCAGTATGCTTTTGATCATGGTAATAACCATCAACATGGTCTCAGGTCATGGTTTATCGATTTGGCTGGATTCATCCTTCTCTCAATTCTGACTGGTCTCCCTGTCCCTGCTACTGAGAAGCCTCAAAGCAAAATGCTGGCACCACCATGGTTCACCACACTCTAGAAAGTGTCCTGGTGTTTTCAGACTGCCTCCATTTCACAATTACTGAGACCAGTGTTCTACTGGGAACACTCAAAACTTTAGGAATAGTTTTACAACATTGTTCTGATCCATGCCTCGCCACACAATGTTATTGTGGACTTCACAGCTTGATTTGGGTTCTCTTATACAATGTGTATTTTGGAACATATCTGTAAATCTGTGCCTTTTTAAACTATATGCAGTCTGTTCGATTTACCATAGGTGGACTCATCTTAAGAACATGTGACAACACTTTGGACTGCTACAGCAAATAGTCTGGATAGTTCTGTAAATGAGACATTTCTATTTTAATCAATATGCATTTCAGTGTGTATCATTATACATTTTGTGTGTATATTAATGGGAAAAAAATACATTTATTAAAGTAAAATATGCAAAATTTCTGGGGAATACTTTCCAAAGTGATTATTTGGATTTCACTGCAGTCTACAGAGAGTTGTAGGTACACAAGCTGCATTGCTTTGCATTAAAATGAATAACTTCCTGAGTGATTTAGCTTCACAGACAACCATCATCATCAATCATAAAATGATTAATTAATTAAATAATTTTTTTTTTTCAAAAAAGTCAATAATCAACAAAGATTGAGCAGGACACACTTGAAGTATGTAGCTTGTTTTAACCAAAGTGCTGTTCATCAGTCTCTTTGTGGAGTTATAATAGCAATTAATTTGTGTAATTTACATTAAATAAATTTATCCCTTGTTAACTTTTTGCAGGGCTGATTCCAGTTTCATTCAATTGACACTTTGAAATAGTAACTGCAGGAATTATGTTGTTTTATTCTCAGTATCACACACAATATTGATGTGGCAATGTTCCTATCAAAATGTCATAGTTGACGTGTGTGTTCTGAGTTGAGAGTAGTTTGTGTGTTTATTTACTCTGTATTGTGTACCATTACTTGTCCCCATGTATCTCCACACTCATCTCAACAACCACATGTGGAGTCCAAATTCCATCTGGTTTGTTGCAAATGGTTGCGCCAAAATGACAAACGCCTCTGTGTGTGCCAATATTGGCTGATTGTGCAAAAGCCCCATATAAAGCCCACTTCCCTACCCAAAGTAACCCAAAATCAATTTCTATAAATCTGCAATTTCTAAAACTTGGACAGAGAAGTTTTTGTTCTAAACAGGATTGTTTAGTTATAGCGCTGCTCTGCCAAAACACAGCAAGTGACATACTTTTCACAAACAAGGCAGGTAACATTTTTTGGCTTTCAGGGACTAGATAATCATTGATCAATGCAAGCCGTTCTTTTAGGCGAACATGGTCTAGTACACAGGGAAACCAAACTTTGGCCTGTGCTTACTGCAAGTTCCATGCCCACCTACATGCAGCTCCACCTGGGACAACAAATATCAGCAAAGTGTATGCTCTTCTGCCCTAAGTATTTTAACTTTTATTTATTTAACTAATAGTTGTGCTTCTTCACTCTGTACCTTTCTGCAGGTATCCTCATCCTCTGAGCTTCCTGTTTCCAGTGTACAGATACTGACTCTACCAACCTGCCAAATACTTCCACTGTTGCTTGCTGTTCTTCTTCTTCCCACTCACCCCAACCGGTCGAGGTACATGTCCACGCATAAAATCTGCAGACACTTGCAATATAACAGCAACAAGATGCCCCTTTACATTTATATTAATCCATAAAAACTACACTCTATACTTCACCAGTGTGCCGCCACCCACACTGAGCTTCTTCAGACATTACCATGTCATTCATCCAACCACTCAGGACAATACTTTTCATAGGATGTTCTTTTCACATCTTACCTGCAGTCAGTGTATTCATGTGTATAATCAAAATGCTGACATTTCTAGAATATATTAGAATACTATATACTAGAACATATTAATCAATCACCGACCCCCATCTCACCCCCACATGCATACACATACACATGCACACGTCACCACAGCCAAGGACTCCTCCACTTCAGTTCAGTGTGCAATATCACTGTGCACTTTAACATGTCCCATAGTCCAACCACTGTAGATTTCTGTTTTTGTGCTTACACTGTGTTCTTTTCTCTTTTAAATTATATATATATATTATATTTGTTGTACTTTTGTATTGTTTGTAGTAATTATTGCGCCTTATTACATTTTGTAAAGTCCTACAGCCAACATTTTAGTTGTAGTCCCCTGTGTAATGACAATTAATGCTATGCTAGTCTATTCATTTTTATGTAGGGTTGCAGTTCACCTCCTGACCAGATCGTGGCGCTGACAAACTGTGAGCTTCTGGTTTGTTGTTTACTTCCGGGGCATCAGGTCGTCGGTTTGTGGCTGTAGTGTTCATGCTTTTACGTTTGCGGTACATTTTCGCCCTCGATTAGGCGATATTCAGAGGAACAAATAAAATCTTAAAGCCTCGCTGTGGTATCAGGACATTTATCGTCACAATGACTGAGGTAAGTCGATGTTTGGTGCTTTTCTTTTACTTCTTCTTTACTCCCGCTCAGGCGCTAACGTTAGCTAGCTGTGTTAACACACAGTCGGGCCCGGCTAATTGCTGAAACGCGATAGTTAAAGGTTGTGTTTTCAGATCTATTTAACTTACCTTGAAGAGTATAGTAACTTTTAAACATTGCTGGTGAAGTCATGTTATAACTAAGATATCTGTGTTCTTGTACAGGAAGTGCAGAAGCACTCAGTCCACACTCTGGTCTTCAGGTCTCTCAAAAGGACTCATGACATGTTTGTGTCGGACCATGCCAAATCCATCGCCCTGGATGATGATAGGTAATGTTAAATCTCATCATTTGCGTCAATACATGTGGAAAACGGTCTTTTATTTGTTTTTAGCAGCACATTTAAGTTCACGGAAAGCTTAACCTGGTCTTCAGTGTTGCTCTACTTGTGGTGGGAACTAACTAAGTGCACTTATTGTTAGCGTACTTGTAGTTTCATAATTGTAGTACTTATTAGTATTTCCATTTTTCTGCTATCATCTACTCAATTAAAACTTAAAAGTTATTATTTATTTGATAACTGGGATACTAGTTTAAGTGCAGCAGTGTTTCTCAATGTATCAGTGAAAAAGAACAGGGGCATTGTCCTTATTTTTCTACTACTTTACGATTACTTTTTTTCTACTTTACATGTGTTAAATATTTTGACGCTTTTGAGATTATGTGTGATTGTTGCATGTAGCTGGGTAACACAGGACAATAGGTAGAGAAATGCAGTATTGCATTAAACTTTGCCAACTTGAGGAGCCCTCTTCAGCCAACTGTGAATATTTTGTTGCTGTTTTTGTTTTGTTTGATTTAGTTCATTAGTTTTTTCCTCACATGATCAAATAATGTCAGTTTCTAAACGTTATAGGTTAAATACAGTAATAATTAAGTAAGTAGATCAATAGACATCTTTTGTTTAGGACTAGACAATATATTTAAATATACAATATACTGACATAAGAGGATACTGTACATCATTCATATGTGTCTAAATGTAGGAATGGGCAGTTTAGTAAAAAATATTGATACAGACTGATGTGGTAATATTGATTGATGTGATTATATAATGGATTCCCTGAGGATTAAAAACAATGCAAATAATTATTTTCATTATCATTAAATCTACCTGGTCTTTGTTTATTCGTGATTATTAATTGCTTAGTCTGTCAGCCTCATGTACCTCAGAGAAGTTTCTCAAATGTCTTGATTTTTGACAAAACGTCCAAAAATTTGAAATTGGATGTTGTTGTACATTTTTAATTTATGTTTTAAATTAGTTGTTTGTTTGCCTTTATTTTTTTGTCATTAATCCATGAACAACTAGTCAGTTCGTTGTGTGAGTTATTTTTCTAACAGAATGAATGAAATCAATTCATCTTGAGCATTGAGACATTGTGACTTTTTTTCTACAATACTCTTCCCTTTCATTAATTAAACAGTTTCACTTAACCCAAAATGGAGTTGTTATTATTAGTTGTGGCCCTCGGTGGATATATATCAATAATCTAGATTATCAGAAGACGTTATCCGGCATCTTCTGTCTCTGTGGATTTAAAACTCTTACTTGCGTGTAAATTCCCAGATCACCTGAGAAACCTTTTTTCTAAGTTACCTGTTTACTTAAGTGCATGTAAATGCATTCATGATATCAAATAATCTGCACCTCAAAAATAAAAATCAAATTTGTAAAATAACTTTTATATTAAATCGATTGATTAACTGTTAACCATGAACAAGTCAGTGTGTCCATGGACAAGACAGTGAACCCTGAACCTATAAGCTTTTTATACGGGGATTCATCAGAAATCATCACTATATGACGTGCATTCGTGACACAGAAGGGTCACACTTGACATCGAAGCAGAAAGGTTGATGTTGTCTCCTGTATTTGCAGCCACAAAGTGAAGATGGGAGTGAAACTGAAAACAGAGTATGGTGCAGTTTTACACATGCCTGTTCTGAAGGAAGGAAAAGACAGAATATTACAGTATTCAGGCAGCATGCAAGGCCAACAGAGCTACACACAGCCAGGTGAGTAAAAAAACAAATGCTGCAGTAACATGACAGTAAATTACAGCCATGCAGAAATCTGTTGAATGTGCTGTAGTTTAAAATAGTTTGCTTCTTTCAGGAGATGATGCAGAATACCTGGTCACTGGGACACATGCTTACCCCTCAGGACCTGGTAAGTACTGATGGTATCAGTTCAGCAGAGCTGCACAATTGTTATTGTCACTATAATTCCAATCCCGTTCACTAAACTGCACCTGTGTATGACACCACTGTTTTTCATTTTCCAGGTGTAGCTTTGACTGCTGACACAAAGATGCACAGAAATCCCAGTGAGGGAGGAGTCCACTCCATGGCACTGGCTTTGCCACCATCACAAGCCAGGTAAAACACACGCACACACAATGTATAAGTAAGGATAATTATTGGAAGAACGTTGTCATAACAAGATGGAAGAGAGTTTGGCACAAACCATTAAAATGTAAAGAGTATTCACGTTGACACTGACTTTCAGGCTGGACACAAGCCGCACCGCTGCCAGTGTTGGGGACATCCATCGACATGCAGGCGCAGCAGAGAGATCTCACCCTCAGTCGACTGCTGTGGTAGGTCGCACTGCATTTACAACTACATTTCATGTGACATCTTGCTTGTCTTTGTCTCTTAGTTAATGATACATCAATTTATTTTAGTCACTAATGGAAGGAGGTGGCACCAGAAGCTCTGCGCTTATGAGGAAAGCTCCAACAATGCCCAAACCCCAGTGGCACCCACCATGGAAACTGTTTCGGGTAAACACAGTCACTTTAATTATCTCTATTTGTACTAGGGGTGTCATGATATGTCAGTATTGATGATAACTACATTATTTAAAAAACAGAAATGAGGAGGTTGCAGTTTGTTTAACTGATTGTTCTTTAAATATCCATCACATGTAGTAATTATTGTTGACTTTTGTACAGTTATTGTTACAGACTTCCCCTCCATCTGCCTACACTCATAAAGTGTCAACATTTAATTTCTGTTCTAACCTGGTTGGTTGCATTTGACATTTTTCTGTTCATTACAAACCCACTGTGTATCCATTTCAAGGGAAGAGTTTACTCACAGATCTACTCTGTTAGATGTTTAGATGATAATTTACAGATGTGGAAAAACTTGTTGGTTCCCTTCTGTAAAAGATCACAATGCTCAATGAAAGAAGTAATAATAAATAAAAATTTACTGAAAATTAACAACAAAAAACAAACATTAATTTTGAATTGTGATTCAACAGAAGCATTAAAAAAAAAAGAAGAAGAAAAAAAAGTGCCCTCTATGGACTGCATTTTTTTTTTAGCTCTTTCCACAGATGTTTAATAGGATTTGTCTGTAATTATCTTCAGGGGAACACGGTACAGTGTACACAGTAGAAATGCATCATGCAAAAAAAAAGTGTTCTGTAGAAAAACAAAAATATAATCCACAAGATTCTCCAATAAACTTCCAAAGGTTGAAAATACACTTGTCAATAATCCAAATCTGAATATAAAGGTTAAAAAAAAAATTCCTCCTTCCTGCTAACCGACAGAGCTTTTTCTACTCTCTACATCAGTCTTCTCCATTTCAACACTGCTGTTAGTACTTATAAAGACAGAATATTAATAATAAAAAATAATAGAAATAAGTATTTTAAGTGTAAATATTGCATTTTCAAAAATTAGATAAAATGCAAAATTTTAAATAAACTTTATTTCTATAAATGTTGCAGAAATATTGTCTTGGCCATTAAAATAGTGTAGAAAATGTCTGACATCGTAATAACCAAAATTTTACAGTTACTTGGCAAACTGGTGCTAAAGTAAAGTGTGGACATGTGATGTCCTGTGTTACTTTAACAGCAGTATGTTTTATCTCATAGGTCATCAGTGGTCACCTTGGGTGGGTGAGGTCTATCGCTGTGGAGCCTGGGAACCAGTGGTTTGTCACAGGTTCTGCTGACAGAACCATAAAGGTCAGTAAAGATAAAATAAAATATTAAGTGTATCTCAGTTTTTTTTATTCTGTGTATAGAGTCCCATTAGGAATAACACGTGCTTATAAAGCTATCAGCTCTCCAAACATTTTTGTGGAGAACGTAACTGTGAAATTTCAACCTAATTACGTTTTCCATTTACATCACATTGTTGACACCATCTTTCCTACAACTTAAAAAACATTTACAGCATGTTGCAGGAGGTTATACCCTTCAGCTTCGCCACTGGTATTTGGACCAGCAGTGTCTTCACATTAGTTTAACAGTGTAGTGGGTTTATGAGCATATTACTCTTGAGTGAGTCATGTTACAAGGAACTCACACACCAGCCAAGCCGTAGCGGGTGAATTAGACAATATGCTCCAGATGTGGGCCGTTCTGTGAATGTGTTAATCTGCATCCATGACAGCCAAAAACATGATAAACAAAGGCCATAGATGATGCTGGGCTGCCTAGTCTGCCACGTGTCACACACACAGCACATTAATTTATTGAAATGTGTTGGCAGTGCCATGCTTGTTTACATGTCGAGTTGAATGTTACTTTTTGGATGTGAGCAATAGTCTCCTGTTGTGCGTTTTATATAATCCAGATCTGGGACTACCTTATTCTGTGAAGTTTTTGATGTTTGGGTTCATTCGATCCAGATCAGGCAAAGATTGTGGGTTTTGGTAAATAGAAAAAAATACAACAGCCATTTCTCATACAATGTCTTTATTAACATTTAAACAAAACAAGATCTTGGGCTTCTTGCCCAAACCCAACCTCACATGGGATCCTATGCACTGTACTCGCTCCACAAAGTCCAAGCACCACTGTGCAATTCCTTTTCTCTTAATAAATGTAGAGCTTTTTTATTTAAAAACTATTTTTCATCACAATATGATTACGTTCTCTACATAAACGTAATTGCTTTTGTGGTTTAGTTGCATTGAAAGGTAATTTTCAAGAGACAGGTTTGTTAGAAAGATAGATGTAATGGCAGGAATGTTGTGTTGGATTTCATCCAGTTTTACTCGTGTACCTAATAAAGTGCTGGTGGTATGTGCAGCTGCCACCAGAGGTGTTTAAACTACTCAAGTAAAAGTATTTGCCTAGAAAAATACTCCACTCCAAGTAAAAGTACCCTTTAATTTTTCTAATAAAGTCAGAGTACATTTACTTGATTTAAATGTAGTAACTTTTACTTAAAGTACAAAGTAATACTACTCCACACACCAAAAAAAAATTTAAACAGTGAATCTAATGCTTTTGATAACATAAATGTAAAAATATAGTCCAGACTTGTTTGACAAATTCTCAGACTGTGGAACAAACACAGCAGCTGGCTGATTTTAACAGCTTTATGCAGTTAAAGGGCTTAATTCATACATTACACACCAGATTTTATTAGTTTAATACATTTTTACAAAAAATTAAATCAGCAAAAAGTACTTATGCTGTTAAAATAAATGTAGTGGAGTGAAAGTAACATGACATGGAAATACGCCACTAAAGTAAAAGTATCTCGACATTGTACAGTACTTAAGTAAATGTATCACCTCTGATAGACACCACAGGATCTTCAAGCAAAATAAAAAGTACTTTTTTAGGATCTAACCCCGTCACCTCAAGGTGTCATTTTAAAGACACTGTTTCTGGAAATGTTCTGTAATAGTCCTAATGTGACTGTAAAGTGGTTTTGTGTGACAGATCTGGGACCTGGCCAGTGGGAAGCTGAAACTCTCTCTGACTGGACACATCAGTACGGTGCGTGGTGTAGCAGTCAGCAGCCGCAGCCCCTACCTCTTCTCCTGTGGAGAAGACAAGCAAGTCAAGTGTTGGGATCTGGAGTACAACAAGGTGTGTTATTGGCAGGGTGGAGTTATTACACAAGTTGTGTAAGTGGTTATTTGTTTGTTGTGCTAACATTTAGTGTCATTGCTGTCTTTCAGGTCATCAGGCACTACCATGGACATCTCAGTGCTGTATATGATTTAGATCTGCATCCAACCATCGATGTGCTGGTTACATGCAGCAGAGATGCCACAGCGAGGGTAAACTCTTACTCTGCATGTCTTGTGATGAATGTTAATCTGTCTGCTAGGTTTGGTTTTAAGAAAGCGATCACACCTATGTGTGGTTTTATTTGTCCATATCAAGGAGTTTAATTACAGTGAAATGTTTTCCTAAGCATCATGTCTGATCTGCTCTTGGCCATGATTTACCTTCAGACTGTGACTTCTAGTTATGTTAGTTGAACAGTGGAACAGTAGTTAAATAATGAAAACTCATTCTGCCCTAAACAGAAACCTTTTTACATATGCATTTTTTTACCGCTGCTGTTTGGTGATTAAATGTTCTGGTGAGTCATGATGCTTGTGGAAATTACAGTTCAGTCAATTCAAGTGATGGTAAATTCTGTTCTGGTCCATGACTGGACAAACAGAGGTCATCCTTCCACCAGCAGACTATAGGCGTTTTCAAATAGGATTCAGTGGGCGCAGCGCTGAGCTCAAAATCCCATTCATTTCTATGTGTTTGCTCGGCGTTCCATTGCGCCAAAGTCAAGTTGGGCACATCCAGTTACAGAGAACCTGCCATCTCCTTGCAGATGGTTCTGTAGAAAAGCAGAAAGGTGTTTTAGTGAGCTCCGTTGCTAATCCCATCAATGAAATTGGTCCCGACTCAGAGCTGCTGCTTCTGAATGAGCCTAAAATCACCTGATTCCTGTCGTAGTTTTAGGATTTTATGGACCCACACCCTCTTTTTTTGCCGCAGCTTGTCTCCATCTTTTTATCAGCAGAATTAAAGCCAGGGCTTTACAAATACATGATACCACTCCTTGAGATAAACCAGCCACTAGCACTACCTGCTAATCACTTTCTGTATTTTTTTGGTTGCCTAGTAACTGGTGCCCACAGTTTGCACGTTTGCGTGTGTGAGCGTACAAGTGAATGAACCCTAACCCAACCCTAAAGCAGTGTAAAAGCATTTTGAGTACTCTTTATAAGTGCAGACCATTTTACCATTTACCATATATCTGTAAAGATTCTCAGTCATCCAGCTGCGTCAAGGCGACTGGACATCTTTCTCTTAGATCGAAACATTTCACTTTTCCGCTAAGTAGCTTCATCAGTCTGACTGAAGCTATTTGAAGATTATGTGATTAATTGAGCGTCCACAGGATTAATTAGACTAAATGGATTTTCCTTTCTGTCCATGCAGGTGTGGGACATCAGAACCAAAGCCAACGTGCACACACTAACGGGACACACCAACACCGTGGCCACAGTCAGATGCCAAGCTGCAGAGCCACAAGTTATCACAGGTACATACATTTAGATCAACCTCATAATTGTGTTTAAAAGTGACTGACTACTATTTCTTCCTGGTCAGCTATTTCTTTCGTAATATTAATCTCATACTGACAACTCATTAACTAATTGCAGGCAGCCATGATTCAACCATCAGGCTGTGGGATTTGATTGCTGGAAAAACCAGAGCCACACTGACCAACCACAAGAAGTCTGTCCGATCTGTGGTGCTGCACCCCAGGCAGTAAGTGTAGTGTACCGTTTGTGCAGTACACTAAGTATGAAGTGGAGCACAGTGAATATATTATTAAGATGGAGGAATAGCTGTTCAACAAAACAACAGTACAGTAACATTTGTTTAACTGTTGAAAATGATTTATCAGATTAGTATAATTCAATTTTGTGTTTTAAAAAAATATATATTTTAAAGATTGCCTTACGTCCTTTTATTTACAGATACACATTCGCTTCTGGTTCTGCCGATAACATCAAACAGTGGATGTTCCCAGACGGAAGCTTCATCCAGAACCTGTCGGGTCACAACGCCATCATCAACACTCTGGCTGTTAACTCTGACGGCGTGTTGGTGTCTGGAGGTAATAAAAACCACCTACATTGTTCCTTCTTCGTTTCATCCACAAATAAAGTTTGAATATAATAATACATTTACTGTATTAAAGGATTAGAAACACATTAAATTCTTCACACATTTATTCTTTGTAGCCGACAATGGAACCATCCACATGTGGGACTGGAGGACAGGCTACAACTTCCAGCGCATCCATGCAGCTGTGCAGCCTGGATCTCTGGACAGTGAGTCGGGAATCTTCGCCTGTATGTTCGATCACTCAGAAAGCAGACTGATCACGGCAGAGGCCGACAAGACCATTAAAGTTTACAAAGAGGACGACACTGCGGTGAGTTTCCGAATCTTAAATCAGTTTGTGTTTCTTAGCTTAGTCCATGAACAGATGAATAATTTGTCAACTCTGTTTTTTTTCTTACAGACAGAAGAAAGTCATCCAGTCAACTGGAAACCAGAAATCCTCAAGAGGAAACGATTCTAATTATTTTTTGTTTGTTTTTGTTTCAGTAACAGTTTTGAATTTTATTTCTACCAACCAGACTGTTGTAGATAACACCCATTAAGTGTTGCTCGTTAGTGTTTTTTCATCAGAGAAATTTCTAAATTTTCCTAAAAAAGGTTAAACATATAACGTCCTCATGTTAAGATGTTAGTCGAACATAACCCTGCATTTTGGACGGTGTAACTGAGTGTTTGTTTTTGATGATGGGGTCGAACTCTGCAGACGGAGAGACGCAAAATCATCAGACAAATATACTTTCACCATTTGTACAGACATGGAAACAAACATTTTTTTCTGTCTTGCTTATTTTGCTCCTTGTAATAAAGACCACATTTTTCACAAATTAGTTATTGTTTTTGCAAATACAAGTTTCTGTATTCACTGTATCTGTTAGTGACAACTGTATTTACAGCCGCTACCCTTAATCTCCTTACAGTAGCAAAGATCCAGGCGTCTCACTGAGTTTCTGCCGTCACCATTTGGGTGGATTATTTGTTCATCAGCATCACTAAGTTTATATCAACCTGCACTGGTATTCAGCTTAGTTTCAGTGTGATTTAAATTAAAGTTTCACCTACCTGTAGTGCCAACACCCAGAAAGATGATATTCCTGTCGCTGTGCTAACTAATCCTAATCCACAGACCACCTACCCATTTGCATCAGAACTAGTTTCTACTTTAAAAAGTTCCAGTGGAGACTGTTGATAGTGTCTGTATGTGGACAGACACATTTGAGTGTTGTTTTTAAATATTGATTTTAATAATACACCATACACGAAAATGATCACCGTTAAAACACCTTGTTTGTAATGGTCTGGATCTCAGTACCTTCCTACTGAGTCCGACTGTTGATCTGTGTAGAGTTTGCACTTGTCGTTTATTACCAGTAGAGGGAGCCACTTCAACACTATGGGTATGTTTTTAAATATGGATATTTGCCAAACTAAAACCTAAAACTGCACCTGAAGCAGCTTGATGAGCACAAACAAATAACAAAAACCAAATAGCTTCACTAAAATCAGACCTGCTGAGTTATAGACTGTAACCACAACTAATTTTGCACGCGTTTTTCTGTGAAGCTCACTGCGTGATCTTCCACAGGTCGCACTCCCCACGCCACCTGTCACTGAAGGTAATCTCGGCCTAATTAAATCTTAAGCAATCGGAGCCACAGATGGAGCCGCTCAGCCTGCCAGGAGGTGTGTTCACTGCACAGTTGGTGCTCTGTGGCCACTCTGTCCCGTGATGTGAGAGGAAGGCCAGAGGATTTGCGCCACTGGACGTGTGGACCTCTTCTTTCCAAACATTGTGATGGAGAATGACTGCTGGCCGCTTTCCTGCGCGCAGAAATGCGCGGTGCGTTTACCTGTTTTCATTTGGAAAGGTGCTTCAAAATGTGAGTGAGGAGTGTGTTTGACACGGAAATATGTAGCCTGACTTTGACCCCCTTTAAAAAAAACATGTCTGAAGGAGGAATTGCTCGCAAAACTGCCTCATGTTTGCTCCTCCAGACGCTCGCTCTGTCTCTGGTTTGCGGCCAGTCTCTCGGACAGGTGTTCAACCTCACGCTGTCCGTTAAAGAGGGTTTGCCCGCTAAAACCATCGTTGGAGATCTGGGAGCGGGGTTAAGCAAGCCCAGTACCGGATTCTTCATTTCAGAGAGCAGAGACTCTTACGTGTTCAGAGATTTGGAAATAGACGCAGATACGGGGATCATCTCCACAGCTGTGATTCTGGACAGAGAGAGCAGAGATAAGTATGAATTTGTCGCAGCCACTCTCACGGGTGAGATGATCAAAGTGAAAATAGAGGTGAAAGATGTCAATGATCATTCACCTGTGTTTGCCTCAGAGAAAGTTGACTTGGATGTTTCAGAACTGAGTCCCCCAGGGAGTCGGTTTCAACTGGAAGGTGCTAGAGACCAGGATGAGGGGGAGTTTGGTACCCAGGGATACAGGATCACAGAGAGTGAGATGGGTGAGCTATTCCACCTGGATTATCGCAGTGGATCAGGCGACTACATGAGCCTGGATCTGGTCCTTGATAAGAAACTAGATCGAGAAACGCAGGACTTCTACTCTCTGACCATCGAGGCCTTTGATGGCGGGATCCCAGCCAGGACAGGGATTCTCCACGTAAACGTTCGTGTCCTGGATGAGAACGACAACCCACCTGTGTTCAACCAGACTGAGTATCATGTCTCTGTGGCAGAACATGCTCCGGTCCTGACTTCTGTGTGCCAGGTTCACGCCACTGACCTGGACCTGGGCAACAATGGACAAATCACTTATGAGATCAACAGGAGGCAAAGTGACCCAAATGAGGTTTTCTCCATTAATGAGACCACCGGGGTGGTTTACCTCAACAAGCCGCTTGATTTTGAGACGCAGGCTTTTCATGAGTTGATCATCGGCGCCAGGGACGACGGGGCTCAACCTGAGTACAGCAGCACTTTCGTGGTTGTAAAGGTGCTAAATATCAACGACAACAGCCCCACCATCAGTGTGCTGTTTCTCAGTGAGACAGGAGACGCAGTGGTGTTGGAGACTGCAGCGATTGGTGACTATGTTGCCCGGATTTCAGTATCAGACTCCGACTTTGAGGAGGAGAGGATAATTGTTACCCTTGAGGGAGGTGATGGGAAGTTCAGCTTGAAGCAAACGGATGATTTCCTGTATGTTTTGTGTGTTAATGCAGAACTAGACAGGGAAGAAAAGGATCTGTATGAGCTGAAGGTGCAGGCATCAGATTTTGGGAGTCCCCCTCTGAGCAGTGAGATGGTCTTCTTCCTGAGGGTGGCCGACACTAACGACTGCCACCCAGAATTTGAAAAGGATGTGTATGTTATACGAATCTCAGAGGATGCTCCGCAGGGGAGTTCCCTCATCCGGATGCAGGCTCGAGACGCAGATGAAGGCGTCAACTCGGACATCAGATACTCCATCCTCAAGTCAAACCAGGACAGCCTGATCAGCATTGAGCCAGAATCGGGCCTGGTCACCACAGCTGCAGCTCTGGACAGAGAGACACAGACGGAGGTGTGGTTCCTGGTGGTGGCAGTGGATGAAGGGGAGCCAGCTCTGTCATCCACAGCAACAGTCACGGTGCTGGTGGAGGACGTCAACGACAATGAGCCAGTGTTTCAGCAGCAGCTGTACAACGTGTCCATCCCAGAGCACAGTGACATCGGCAGCTGCTTCTTACAAGTACGTAGGAGAACATTTAGCCTCGGGGACCCAAATTACTAAATAAATCATATTTTATGACATAATTCTTCAGTTTTGTCTCTGTGAGACCATGTAGTAAAAGTCAGGTTTAGTCATGCTGACATGAAATACATCTGGTTCATTTTTGAAGGTGAGAAGACTGAACATTTAATTTAAAACATTAACTAGCAACATTTCAGCAGGACTATTGTATTTACTTTTGCTTGTGTGAAGGCAGAAATCTCTTTAACAGATTAGAAAGATATCCGAATACATAAAAAAACTCAACATGAAAAGATAGCACAAGGATGCATTATTTAACTTGTATGTATAGATGTAGAAAGTGCAATCTTGTCATAATTTACACTTTCTCCGCAACACGGGCTCACACTGGAACACTGGTTCCCAATAAGAATTGGGTCTCCATAAAAGTAAATAAATCAAAAAATTATTTTCCATTAAGATTTTTTTTTTTTACATATAAAAACTGAATTGAAAATGACTGACAACTTATTGCCTTAACGTCCAATAACATATCTTTTTTATTGTGAAATTCTGGATCACAGTGACTCTGAAATACTCAAATTAAAAAACAGGAAGCAAAAAGGAAGTAGTGCAAGATACAACATTAAACTAGTGAACAAAACCCAGTGGGTGGTTTTTACTTTCACCTTTACTGATGTCTCAGTAATTTTTAGTCAAGCACTGTCATACAGAAAAAAGCAGGAGATGTACTACGAACATTCAGCACGTTGTGTTCTCTGTCTTGCTGTGTCATTTCTAACGTCTCATAAAACAAACGTATCCTTCATTCTGTGTGCACAAAGCCAACAGTGTCCCCCTAAACACACACAACACACCCTTTCCAGTTCAGCACTGTGGCTTTGACATGACACATGCGGTGCCTGGTACCACACTGCTGTGGCTAATTCCTGCTCCACAAGAAGTTTATCACCAGACAGTGAAAGAAAATAGAATAAGGGCTCATGTATGAGGGCGTCAGAAGATATGATCAGATTAGCTCAGGTTAGTCTCTGCATTGATGAAGAATTTATTGTCCATGTACAATCAGATTAGTGTTTGATATACATGGATACACATAGATATATATGTTTAATATGTAAAAACGGACAATAGTGGGTCTTGAAGAGTTCTGAGGAACAACACGCTAAAGAAGTGAGATGTATAAATTTGTATATACCACACGCACAGATGGGTTTCTTGGGTGTGTTACAAGTCTAATCAGACTTTGATCCATGTCTGTAAAACATCCTTTGATCACAGTTCGTGAAGTCTGCGATGATATCATCTTTATGGCTCGAGAAAGGGAGCGCTCTGTCTGTAAAATGTGTCTCTTGTCATGAGCGCAGTCGGACATGAATAGAACTCTTTTGAATATGAGACGTGGCTTTGCACGGCAGTTTGCCTGCCCCTTGTTCTTTTATTGCAGTGATACTCCTTACTCTTTGAATGTGGGGATTTTTTATGGTTTTGTTATGTTTATCTTTACTGGCAGACCAAGACTTGTATTATCATTCACAGTTACTTCAAAGGTTAAGGCTACAAAACTGCAGCACCACTGTTAATCATGGATAGATTACTGAATGGGCCTACTAGGCACATGAGTTATTGTTAATAATTCTTCTTAGAAAGTCACAGAGCTCAGTTAAAAGATACAACATGACCACAAAGAGCCAAAATGAAGCATGACATTGTCTCAGAAAGACAAAAAAATGGCACATCACAACATAATTTCCATCTTTGAATATTTTCTGGTTTTACAAGGAATCTATGATGGTAATCTGAGAATCTCTGAGGTTCATGACATGTTCATGTCATCAAGAAATGGAGATTAGATGAATCAATAATGAGAGCAATCGTTATTTACAGACTTGGTCATTACTAGCAAGTTGGTAAGATAAATAGCTGTGTGCTAGTTTGTCTCTATAATAGAATAACAACATAGTGGCATGATATTTTTTTTATGTTGATCCCAGCTGCACACAAGCATAATTTGTCCATACTGACCCAGAATTAACACAATTATGTACTAATGTTGTCATCTATATTCAAATAATGTAGAATAATCTGGTGGTCTTCTTTTAATTTAGGAGAAATAAATGTAAATATTGTGTTAGGATGACAGTCTATATGAAATGTCCTCATGTTGAACTGGTAAAACATAATCCCTGGCACTTAGTGGAGATTAATCACTATTAAGATTATGCCCACAGCAGATAAGAGCTTTGTGGTCAGAGCAAGTGCACACACACAAGGGATTACCACCAAATAAGGCTTTATGTTTTTAACTCTTAACGGAAAAGGCGTCTGAATCATTTTCCATTTTCCCAAAGACAAGTAAAAACCACATCCAACAAAAAATGACTTCACACGCATCTTCTTTTATTTAAAATGTGAGGACTTTGCTGACTGGATGATTGGTTTACATCTTACAATAGGGTTTATTATAATGTATTCATTTTAGCAACAGCAGGGAGTCTACAGCTGGTATTTTATGCATTTACAGTGAGGACATTAGAAAAGCTCTTAACACAAAACCGTATTTGTTTTCTTTTCAGGTAGTTGCCACAGACGCAGACAGCCCTGAGTTTGGCACACTGCTGTACTCTCTGTCTCATGGCTTCGACATGAAAGACAATCACCCCCTCTTCCAGATCCACCCACAGACCGGAGAGCTGTGTGTGTCTCAGGATATCGACCGGGATACGGGGCAAGCAGTTCATGATATTCTGATCAAAGCTGAAGATCCAGTGAGTGGTCTTTGGTTCGTTTTGACCTGATAATCATAAATCCTTCGCTGCACTGTGGTCATAATAAACTACATTTGACTCACAAAGAGCACTTTTTACATTTTGTACATTGATTTCAGTGCCTGATGTTAAAATTACTTCTCATGTCACCGTTTAACTTGCAGGGAGGCCTGAGTGCTCAAACCTACGTGCACATTGAGATAGAAGACCGTAATGATAACGCTCCGGTGTTTAACCCTGACAAGTACACCGTGAGTATCAGCAGCCACGCACAGCTCGGCACTGAAATCCTCAACGTCATCGCTGCAGACCAAGATTCTGGCAGATTTGGACAGGTCACCTATGATATCCTTCCTGGAGACATGTCCAGTTTGTTTGCACTGGATAAACAAACAGGTAGGCGGGCATAAGAAGTCCATGTATAGACACAAGTGTGAACATGACACAGAATTATCAATTAATGAGGGGCTGCTATATTTCAGTGAGCTTAATTTAATCAACTGGGCCTGTAACTCTGTAGTATGGTGGCCCAGAGGGTCAAAACAAAACAACATTTCAGTTGCATTTTCTGATTTGTTCTTGTGTTTTATGAAACGTTACCATACTTGTGTTTAACAGCCAACAAACCTGTCACCAGCAGGTCAGCCATAAACACTAAACACCATACTAATAAAACATAATAGCACTTATTTAAAATGTAGAAAAATTGTTATTTTCATCAGTGATCAATGTCATTTAGAAACACTTTGTAAAACCTAAAGTATTTTCTCTTTTAACTAATTTCTCCTGCCTTTGTCCACTTCAAAATTTAAAAATCTGTGGGTTTTTTTATTTTGATAACTTCTCATGTGTTAGTTACTTTTCTTTAGTAACCAGTGTGACTGACAGCCTCAGTATTCAGAGATAAACAAATACCTACTTTGTGTAAGTCCCCATGAGATGATTGCCAGTGTCAGTGCTCAGCGGGGGTGGTGCCCAAAGCTTTATATCCCCAAGTGGCTCAGTGGCTCAGGTTAAGACTTGCACGATGCCACAATTTTAAATAAGCAAAATTTGAAATAAGCAAACACATTGTGTCTTAAAAGTTACATTACCAGAACATTAATGCTTTTACAGACCATTAAATGCAGTTAGTCTGTTTGTTGTCTGTGTTGTATTACAGTATTCATATAATGGCTCTTAATAATAATAATGTATATGTAACTTTTGGAGAGATCACTCTTGAAATGATGATCAGTAATGAATAATGATCACTGTAATTGTAAAATACTGTAACTCATTCCATCATTGTGGAAGCACAGAGCTGCATGGAATATTAGCGACTGACTACTTTTCTTGTCTCAGCGCAGTCAGTTCAATAAGAGAAGATAAAGAAAGAAATGTTTTACACCTTCAAAGCTTCAAAGCTTGATAAATAAAACTTTATTTATCTGTGTAGGAATGCTTATCCTGACTTCCACCCTGACCTACCTGGGTGCAACCAGTGTGAAGCTCTTAATAACAGCGCAGGATGGTGAGGGCTTGACCTCAGCCAGACCTGCCGAGGTCACCATCAATGTTTTACGCAGTGCTCAGGCTCCAGCTGTGTTCCAGAGGTCACGCTACAGTTTTACAGTTCCTGAGGATGCACCTCCAGGGACTTCAGTGGGGACAGTGGAGGCTGTAAACCCAGCAGGTCAGTGTATATTTGGCCACATCCACATTTACTGGTCTGAGAGTGGTGAGATTTGGGGTAATAAGAAGGCTGATATTAGGAAAATTATATTAAATATTTCTTTGTAGTTTCTTTCTCTACCACACACCAAACTCTTAAGTTTGTAGGGCTTTTTTCTGTTCTCATTTGTTTACATTTTGGCAAGCTGGGACCATTAGTTTGCAGAACTAGCTAGTAGCAGTTCCTGGGATGGGATTTCCACAGATATACAGATAATCATCACTGGTTTGGTTTGATACCAAGAAAACCTGATGATTCTCAGGGAAGTTCTGGAGTTACAAGGAGCATATTTTGTGATTTCTAGGGGTATTTGTGTATGAACAGTGAAAATAATCATATCTAATCTACATCTAAAATTGTGTGTGTTGAGTTTCACTGATTTATGACCAGATTAATTTATGGACTGTATCACTATTTAATTATGCACTTGGTGACCTCAGCCAAACCTCAGAATTATAATATTGAATTTAAATGACAGAGGTTAAATGTAGTTCACAGCATAATAAATACAGTGTGGTTACAGACACAGTAATAATTAAATATTAAATTAAAATGTAACAATATTTCTTAGGACAAAATAGTTGCACTGAAATCAGCTTGTATATGTAGTTTTGTTTCATTGAAACAACATCCAGAGACAAAGTTAACTAGAAGAACTGATTTGTTGGACTTAAGCAGGATTTGGACTGACAAGATGATTGTGACAAAAACAATTGAGCAACACTCAGATCTCCTTCCAGAACAAGGCCTCAGTTTAATCTTTAATCCTCCTCAGCCATACAAACATATGACAGATGATGGCATGTCAGAGACATTTGTACCATATAGTCAATGAGTGTTCTCAGAAGCCATATATAATGCTGCTTGAAATATGCATCCACGTATGTATAGAACTTTTTGTCTATCTTTTAAATGTGTTGTTATAGTAGTACCAGTAAAGACAATGGGCTGTGTATGTATCTGATGTAGTTGTAGGTAAATGTGTGTAGCATTTTACATATTATGAATACAAATAGGATTAGGAGTGAGAAAGATAGTTCTTACATTAAGGAGTATCTATAAAGTAAACTAGTCTCCTCTCTTCATGGAGGGTTCCCTCCTCCCTACTTTTTAAGGATTAGTCCTCCTTAGTCCACTTGTTATGTCCAGTTGACTCCACTGAGTCCCTTCAGCAGTTAAGTCTCTCTACCACACTAGACAGTCAGTTAAGGTTTTTCTAATCAATTTAAAGATTAAGGCTTCAACTTAAAGTGGAAACAACAGAATCAGGTCTCTTTGACAGAGGTCGGACACCGTTAAGCTCTCTGCTTGTCTCAGTGCTTTGTAGTTAGTGCAACAAACACTTGGAGGGGATTAATGGGATCTTCTGACCTGTACTGTAATTACTTAATGATGCTCGTTGTGTGTCTGCTGTGTATGCCTTTTAATGCTGATCTGCAGGTAAAACAGTACATTTCCATTATATGTAATGTTTCTCCACCATGTGACCGTGAATTTATACCAAAACATACACAACAAACTGTGCACAAGAAATAGAGATGTTATGTGGAAGACATGAACCTACAGAAGGAGTTTTCCCTATTTTCTTTTTACCCCATGTGATTTATTATGTTTGTTTTGTTATGTTAGACTGAACGTTTATGAGAATCAACACAACACGTTTTTTAATAATAATTTTAATATTAAAATTTGTTTGATGATCTGAATAAATTAAATGTAATTATTTATTTATTTATGAGCACTGATTGTCTGGGGGTAATTTAGATTAACAAACCCTTTTATGTTTTGGTATGCATCTGTCAATAACACCTTTTTGTCTTCACAGACTCTTTGGAATCTGTATCCTACCAAATCTCTTCTGGAGACCCTCAGGGTTTGTTTTCAGTTCATCCGAAGTCTGGCCTGATCAGCAACATCAAACCGCTGGACCACGAGTCGCAGCCATATGCTCTGTTGGTTCTTCAGTCCTACATTGACACCTCTCCTGTTTACAGCACCACCCAGGTCAACATCAGTATAGCTGACATTAATGACAACGCTCCTGTCTTCCCCAAACTCAGTGACACCATCACAGTTTCCCAGAACACTCCACCAGGAACAGTGTTGTTCATCGCTCATGCACATGACTATGACAGTGGTGCTAATGGGAGGGTGCAGTATTACCTAAAAAGCAGCAGAAATGGAACTTTTGTTGTTGACCCCAATCTTGGGACAGTTATGTTAAATCAGAGTTTACAGGTGGGTCATCCTCAGAGGTACAGCCTAGAAATCGTGGCTAAAGATGAAGGGGAACTTTCCCTGAGCTCTACGCTGACCCTCACAGTCAACATAGACCACACCGCTGCTGAAGACAGCCTGGCCTTTGAGACCTTAGTCTACCAGGTGGAGATAGGCGAAGGATACCGGAAAGACTCTCGAGTCATCCAGGTGAGGGCACATCGGAGCAGGGGAGCTCACGTGTCGCACTCAGGCCTCACATACTCCTTGCAGGCAGAAGCTGGGTTCCCACCTGCTCCATTTCGAGTTCACCCAAAGACGGGTTGGTTGTACCTTTCCCACAGCCTTGACTATGAGACAGAATCGATGTATCGTTTTCGAGTGTTGGCCACAGGCAGCGAAGCCTCACTGGTCAACATCACAGCTACAGCCACAGTGATAGTATTGGTGCTGGACATCAATGACAATGCCCCACTATTCAGCAGTGAAGTTTACTACTTCACCGTATCAGAGGGGTCGTCACCTCAAGGCCTGGTGGGAACAGTCAAGGCCATCGATAAGGATGTTGGGAAGAACGCCCAGCTGTCCTACATCCTGCTGTCAGATGGAAAATTCTTTCGCATTAATTCTAAAACGGGTAAAAGAATTCATATTAATAATATCATCTTAAAGCCATATTGTGCTTTAATGTACAGCTGGGCATCCTCACCAGTCTTTTTCTTTTCTGCATCCGTCCAGGTGAAATCATCAACTGGGTGGCGCTGGACCGGGAGCAGCACAGTCAGCACAGCCTGAAGGTGATGGTTACAGACCAGGGTCACCCTCGCCTCAATGCCACTGCCACCGTTCACATCCTGGTCACTGATGTCAATGACAATGCACCTCAGTTTACACACCTGTCTGCCAGCAAAAAGCTCAATGTGCAGGTAAGAATGAATCCTCCGGGATGTGATCAGGAGAGATTTACCAGTTTTTATGCTAAAACAGTGAAACGGTAATATTTTCATTACGTGAAATTATTTTCTTGTGTTTCTTGAAGGACACTTGTTGTCTGTTTACCTGTAGTGATGATAATAATGACAAGAACAGCTTGTCATGTGTATATACACATATATCTTTAAATTGTGTAGAGTTGTTGATGTGTCGTCATATTAACATCCAGTTTAATTTGAACATATTCTTCTTTATGTTACAGATATGGTCCGATTTACCAACAGGCGCCTTGGTAACAAACATATTTGCCAAAGATTTGGATGCAGGAGAAAATGGAACAGTTACCTTCTCACTCTACTCAGGCGAGTTACTTTTTTTTCTTTCTGTGTCATGTGTCACTTACTGATGAGTTTCTGAGAATCGCTGAATTTTATTTTTCTTCCTAAATCTAGAAGACGATGATCTTGGACACTTTGAGATTGATGATAAAACCGGAGACATTAGAACAACAGAGCTTTTCACCCGCAGCGCTAAACCGTATTACACTCTTAAAGTAACCGCCAAGGACAGTGGGGCCCCACCTCAGGAGGACACTGCTGTCGTTCATGTACAGGTACAGTGTTTATTCATCAGCAACCTCTTGTTTTACAATTACGTGAAAGTGTCTTACTCAAATCAGTAAACTTGAATTGTTGAATGATATTTACACTTTTATCCAAAGTAACTTATAAGAAACACATCTAACTTAGGAACTAGACATTCAAAGCATAGTGTCATGAAAAGAAACGTTTTGTGAGACATAAGGTAAGAAATTACCGAAGAGTTGTGTCTTCAACACCTTTTTAAAAGTAGTGAGTGAGGCTGCTGGTTCCATCATGGGACAGAGCTGAGCATATTATTGAATTGGCCTATTATTAAATTTTAGTTACTGTAGTTACAATATAGCCTGGGGAAGTACACAACATATGTATGTGCAAAAACAAAAGTATTTCTAGGGGCATTTGTGTATGGACAGTGAAAATCATCATATCTAATCTACATCTAAAATTGTGTGTGTTGAAATTTCACTGATTTATGACTGGGCTAAACACTAAACCAAACCTCTGAATTATAATATTTAATTTAAATGACAGAGGTTAAATGTAGTTTACTACATAATAAATATAGAGTGGATAGTAATTAAATGGTAAATTACAGTGTAACAAAATTTCTTAGGACAACATAGTATAAGAAAGTATATAAAAATGTTTTTGGTTTTGTAAAGTATATAAAACTTTTATTTAGTATAAGATACAGGAAAATCTCTCATTGTCTTCCATCATTACTTACAAAGCACTTACTTTTCAACAAATGCAAATAATGTATTGAATATTTCTTTCCAATGTCCTCCAATCTGAAGTGCCACTAATTTGATAGGTTTTCCCAGAATTCTTCAGAATTACAAAACGTGTTTAACCTAATATTGAAACAGTTTTACTGTTGGGTTTGCACAGATTTATTTGTGCTGCTAAATTACATGTACTACATAGTGTACACATATAAAAATGTTCTATTTTCATCATCATGATACACAAAAGTTGCCTGTTGCCTGTTTTGCATAACAGTCAACTGTGCACCGTTTGTAAAACACCAAATAATTTTACAATAGGCTCTACCCTGTTCACAGTTTATAATACATAAGATACAAAGGTGCCACAGTGTTTGGTATGCATCAAACCTCAACATCAAAAGGTTTAATGCTGGAGAGGTTTCCTTCTCCACATCTTGAAGTTTTTTTTTTCTTTTTTTTACCTGTTTCTGTTTTGCTGTGACTGTTGAGATTGTATGTTGTAAACAATAGAATAATGGACAGTATGTTTCACTGGCAGGTTCATGGACTAGAAGCTCTCTATGGGCTTATTGACCAGCAAGTTGTGAGGCGCTTCACAGTGAGAGAGGACGCAGAACCAGCGACCGTTATTGGCTCTGCCAGTATTTCAGAAAAAGAAAAATTCCACTATTCAATCTCTGAGGGCGATGGGAGCATTCACTTTGGCATCGACAGCGCTTCTGGTGATATATACATCAACCAGCCGCTGGACTATGAGTCGGCCATGCAGTATTTCCTCATGGTGCGAGCCGAAGATGTCGGCCTCTCTCCTGGAGTGAACATGTCTGTGCTGGTCAGTGTGATGGTGGAGGATGTAAACGACCACACGCCCTGGTTCCCTGACAAACTGTTGACGTTCGGACTGAGAGAGGACGCTACAGTCGGATCGCTGGTGTTTGCTTTTCACGCCAGAGACGCTGATGGGACCTTTGCTAATAGTGCCCTCCACTACACTCTGACCTTTGACCCTGATCTCAGTGGGTCTTTATCACGATACCCCTTCCAGATCAACCCTCAAACAGGGAGCCTGACTGTAGCAGCACCCTTAGACCACGAGACCACCCCCAGCTTTGCCTTTACTGTAACAGCCACTGACCAGGCGCAGAGGAAGGAGGAGCGTAAACAGACATCAGTGACGGCTCAAGTCTTCCTGCTTGATGTGAACGATAACCGCCCAGTGTTTGTATCTACTGACACGGTTCAGGTGATGGAGGATGCTGAAGTGGCGAGTCTGCTGCATCATTTTGTGGCCATAGATGGAGATCAAGGTGAAAATGGCGACATTTCCTACGCCATCATAGCTGGAAACAAGAGAGGCTTTTTCACACTAGAGGAGAAGACAGGTGAGATTTTAAAAGGTTGTGATTAATAAGGAAATGACAAAACTACAAACTCAATAATTCTGTAATTTTAGCAAATTTTTGCAAAGCATTAATCATGTGGAATGTGGAAGTCATCATTTTGGTCTAAACATACACTTAATTTTCTTCTAATAATTTTTTTGATTTAATGACACTGTTGTGTCCTGATTATTTATTTTTCTTTTTTGTTTGCTTGTTGTCTCAGCAGTAGGGTTTCATGTGCACCAACTTGTTAGACATTTTACACTTCTGTTTGTAGTATTTTTAAATGATCTACTTTGTCTGCGGTTGCTTTACACCGGTGAAGTAGAAGTCAACATGCTAGTAAATATATAAAATCTTATTAAACATAGTGGCAGCCATGTGGAATAAAAAATTAACTCATTATGCTGATATTGAATAGATTTAAATATTATGTTAATCATTTTACATGTTTAAGACACATTACCCTTATTATAAAATATTGTTAATGGTATACTGTTGTGCTATACAGAAAATATCAGACTAAAAATAATTAGCATTTGTCAAGGGAATACAGAAGCAAGCAATTATATTCCCTCTCCTTCATCACATTCAAGGCCTCTTGTTTCTGGTGGTTCCTCTGGACTATGAGACACAACGCGTCCACCGTCTGACTGTCCGAGCTGTGGACCATGGCCTCCCCTCACTCTCCTCTACCCAGACACTGACAGTAGAGGTGGGGGATGTGAACGACCAGTCTCCTGTCTTCAGTCAGAGCATCTACAATGCCAGTGTGGCAGAGAACAGGGACCCTGGAGAGCCAGTGATCAGGGTCTCTGCTACTGATAAGGATTCAGGTAAAATTCTTTTTTTTTTTTGCATTATTGAGGCTATGAATATTTGCTATTCACCAGTAATGCAATTTCACAATTTGTAATTGGAAATAATTAGAGGAACCACATTTCTCAGCTGGTAGCATTCAAGTCGGCAGAGTCCTGGCAGTATGCCTCCAGGGTGCCTAGGTGGCAGCAAACTCAAGCCAAATACTCAGTAAGCATATACCCAAAGTCTGCTATAACAAAGCGTCTGAGATGCAAAATAATTATATTGTCAGCTTTGTTGTTAAATATTAAATTGGGCTGAATATTTTTCTGTTCTGCAGCTGCAAAACATGTTTTATGATTTAAAAGTAGAATTCAAAAAAGCTGAAATTCTAGAACAACTTTTTCTGTTGTTCTACTGTGAGTATTGTTATAGTAAGTAAGTATAGTACCACATGACAAAATACATTTGAGTAGCAGCTCACCCTGCCGTGTTTTGATTAAACTTCAACACTGCAGTGAATCAAGGTTAACGTCTGTTTTGTTTCACTCCATTAGCGGTTTAATTGAAACAAACCCCTGCCCTTTTTCCTCGCGTTTTGTTCCATTTGAGTCTTTTTCATGTGCTGCTTTCAGCTTCCATCCCACCAAATTTCATTCATCTGACCCCTAATCATATTCACAAATCTACACATTGGTCCTGTTTATTTTAACACGTTGTGCACAGGGCCTCCTAAATCCCATTTCACCTCTTCATGTTGACAGTACGAGTCCTTTTAAATACATGAAGTGGAGGACATGTGGCAGGAGGATCTGTACAGGAGGGGAATTGATATGAACTAACATTCTTGGGGGTGAGAATTGTCCAAGAATAGCAAGCACACAGCTCCTTTGGGAGATTTGAAAGGTCCCATCTCATGATGATTTCCCTAATCCAAACCATCTGTGCCAATAGGCGCCGTGTTTTCATCTGCCTCCTCCAATCACCTCGTCTGGCAGCTCAGCCAGCTCTCCCACCAGTCTTATTTGATTATCATTTCTGCTGCTTTTCCCCCATTGCTCCCCAAGGTGACCATTGTTTTATTCTTATGTTGGTCTCTGCATCCAGTTTCCATGTGCTGGAGTCAGTCAGAGGAGATCTGCAATTTCACTGAGCGCGACAGCTAACCTTTGTGTTACTCTGCATGTCCTGGATTTCACTTTGCTGAGAAAACGTTCATTTGTTCAGAGGAATAGCTGTGTTTTTAATGAGGTCACAATGAAACAGATACAGTTTAATTATTTATAGTTCTCCAGCAGTACGATGTCATTGCCACATCTTGACATTTGGACTGGT
>OMLM01004700.1:163008-182991 GCA_900302695.1 Helostoma temminkii
TTTTTTTTTTTTTTATTTGCTCGTGCACAGTGCCAAATAACCAGAACAGTCAGAGTATACAATACGTAAAAGACACACTGTCACATTTATGTAGGTCATACAGCCACCTGCCACTAGATGAAAATGTAAAGTAAATTTAATCAATTAATAAAGAAATAACGCTCACAAATGATAATTAAATTCACTTGTTGTAGAATCTTGGCCTCGATAAATAACACACGTTCAAGACTTCTAAAGGCAGGTCAGTTATAGTATAACTATATATATATATACCTGAACATGCAACAGTATAAAGAGTTTACTCTAATTATAAGAAAAAAAAATTTCTTATGTACTTTCAGGAAAATGTATGTAAAAGATACAGTTTACATCCACAACTGTTAACATTTATCACCTATTTGCTCTGTAGATTATTTTTTAGCATGGTGCTACACTGAATCTTGAAACTGACATATCTAAAATTCATATACAATGAAAACACTTTTGGCTAAAAATAATTTAAATTATATTATCGGTACAAATAAAAATGCATACGCATAAAATGTATATGTTTCTTCTCACATGTACAGTTTGGCATTAATTGTCATATTCGTTAACATCATAGAAGCAGGATATCTGCAATTACCCAAATATTCAATAAGACACAGACAAAAAAAATTTTTAGTGCACACTGCAATTCAATACAGCCGTTCTGCCCTAAAGTTTAGCTTTTTGCCTTTTAATTACAGTGTTTTGTTAGTTTTTTTCCTTCAGTGTATGATGGTTTGATAGTGTTCCCACCTTTATTGTCTTTAATTCAAACAATGTTGATGTTCCAGTAAATTATTATTAGTTTGTTGCAACACGGCGCATTAGTAAAATCTAATAATGACGAAAAGGGCGACATAAACTAACTTACACTAACTTCTGTCCTTCTCTCAGAGGAGAACGCTGTGGTGTGGTACAGTCTGCTGCCGGGCCCTGGCTACGAGCTCTTCAGCATCAACCCCTACACTGGTCTGATCACCACCACCTCCTACCTAGACAGAGAGCAGCAGCCACACTATACCCTCAGAGGTAAGACACACAAACAAATACACACACTGTTTTTTACATACAGTCTATGGTTTGAACCTATGGAGATATACACATGTTGCAGTAACACTCAAAAAGTGATAACTACCATATGGCTGTCATGGCTACTGGACTTCTTTCTGTTATGTCCAGTCCAGTTGCCATGACTCAACTTTCAGATAACTTCACGTGAATGACTGAGAGTCTTCATAGACCTATCATATGTGTGCGTTTTCATGTTTTTTACTTTACATGTTTCCCATGAATTGAGAAAACAATGCACCAGCTACTTACAAAACTATTTCAAACACATTTTGATTTTGATGTAACATAATTTTTAACACAAAAATAACTAATATTACATTTTGTTTATATAGGTTTAAGCTTCTTATGTTGATTGTTAAAAAAGTTTTATATTTGAGCAGCGATGTGACATATTAAGGCAGTGTTATGGGAATACATTTATTACATAATCATAAATGGTAGTGTGAAGTCCTTTCATTGTTGCTATATATAGTATAATCATGAGTACATGAGTATTTATCCTGTGTAATGAATTATTTACTTACACTGAGGAGAATGTGTAAACTAATGGTGACATGTGTTAACTAGATGAGGTTCATCAGATCTGGCTGAAGTTTAACAGATGACTGATCATGATACAACGCATCAGACATTATTAAGAGCAACGTGTTGCAACAAAAAAAACAAATAGTGACAAATGACCCGGTAGGCACAATCCAGTGCTGATGTGTGTGGAGAAATAAAAAACACTCTGTCATTAGCTTCATAATGGTCATTTACTTGCATATTGATAAGCTAGACTGTCGTCGTGTATAGCTGTGATCAGAGTTTTCTGAGGGAAGGGAAAAAAAAAAAACTTACACTGAAATCACTTTAAAGTGACACAGCACAGCCACAACTGACAATGTTATTAAACTGTGTGATTCAGTGTTCCTGCTACACATTAATGCTGGGCTGAGGTATTCATATTGAAGGGCTATAAAAATATCTTTTGTCTAAAGACATCAGAAATAGTTTAAATAAAACATATAAAACTGTCTTTTACAGTCTCAATGAAACGCAGACATTTCTCTTTACCATCTCTCTTGTCGCACTTTACAGCCAAAATCATAAAGAATGCAAAGTCTGCTTTCTGTACGAAGGCAGCAGATTGATTTATGTAAACTATAAACTTTTAGAGCTTAGGTACAGTATATATAACCTCTTGTGACTGCACTGCTGCACCCTCAACCTTTTGAAGTGCTTGCTTTCCCTCCATTACAGTAATAACATTCAAACCATTCAGCATGTATGTTTAGTGATTAACTGCTTTCAGGTGTTTTATCATAATATTTGTACAGTCATCAGTTTAGGTATTGCATGTAACAATTAAAACTAATAAAATATAGTAACAGAAAAGTCACTTTGTTTTGTTTTGAAGTTGTGCCAGAGTCAAACAGGACTTATTGGCAATTACAAAAGTATGTGGGGACTATTTTATTGAGATTTAGATAAATCAATTATAATATATTATAATAAAATGATATATATATATATGATTATAATATATTATAATATAATACAAGATTTATTTTTCATTCTAAGTGTCTGTACTTTTCAGAAGTTGTTGACATTTCCAGCAGCCAACTTCAGCTGTTAGTGGTAGTATTAATTAGCAAATGCTAGCATGCTAAGCTAAAAGGGTAAATATTGTAAACACTGTACCTATGAAACATCAGCATGCTATCACTCTTATTGTTAGCATACTGTTTTAGCTTTCAACTCAATGCATTGCTGTGCATACTGTAAGTATGAGGTCATCATGATAAAACCAAGTAGTTTTTTTGTGATTCCGATTATAATTTGTAATGCCAACATAACCACATTTTGGAATGGGACTTTTGCTACATGTCATAACTCTTTCACGCTCCCACTAACAATTTTCTGTATTTGACTCAACTGTGAGTTGACTATTCAGCTAGCATTACCACTTGGCATTACTGGTTTCAGTGACTAATACGGACTATAGTGAGTTACCAAAAAGGCAAAAGCAAAAGAAAATATATAATGGGAACCCTGGCATATTTTCAATTCAATTTAAGTCTATTTATATAGCGCCAATTTACAACAAAAGTAATCTCAAAGCATCTTACAATGTAAGAGCTCAGAGAGAGAGAGAGAGACAGAGAGAGAGAGAGAGAGAGACAGAGAGACGACACAAAGTAATAACATTCAATGGTGTTGTATAAATTGATGGAGAAAAGAGAGGGAGCTCAGTGTGTTTAGGGAGGTCCCCCAGCAGTCTAAATCTATAGCAGCATAACTAAGAGATGGTTCAGGGTCACCTGAGCCAGCTCTGACTATAAGCTTTATTAAAAAGGAAAGTTTTAAGCCTAGTTTAAAAAATAGAGAGGGTGTATTTCCAAGCAATAAAACACTACAGTTCACTTACATAAAAAAAACATAAAATTGTACTTTTAGAGTGGATCTCCACTAATCATTGGATTGGGGTCTTTGGGCAAGACACTGTACCCCATGTTGCCCCTGATGGGTCAGTCCAGCGGCATGGAGAAGAAGAGTAAAGTGCTTTGAATGCCAATAAGGTAGAAAATAGCAATTTCAGACCATTCACCATTTACCATTCCTGTTCTCAGTCCAAGCTCGCGACAGCAGCACGCGTCCTCTTTCGGGCACAGCCACAGTGCTATGCTCTGTGCTGGATGACAATGACAACCCTCCAGAGTTCATGCAGTCATCCTTCCAGATCAGCCTGCCAGAAAATCTGCCTCCTGGGGTGGTCCACAATGCTCAGGCCTCTGATCCAGATCATGGAGAAAATGGAACTATCCACTACTCCATAGTAGGTAAGATACATGGATAGCACTCTTCATATCTATTTATTTATTTTGTATTTTTTATTTGGATGTTATTTTTTAAGTGTAATTCCTATTAGTAATACATGCATAAAATATGATATAGACAATTGTCTGAGTGTTTTATTTGTGGTCACGTCTCGTTTTACTTGGCAATAAATTGGTTTAGAAAGTGATTTGATTTTCAGATTGCTTGTTTCATGATTTTGGTGAGGATGCTCTCTAACATCTATCCACTGGTTGGTACTGCATCTCTAATGTTTTTTAGGTGAGGACTACAGAGGTCGCTTCACCATAAACAGTCACACGGGAGCTGTCAGCACCACGCAGGTCCTTGACCGTGAGGAAAGGCAGAATTACACAATCATCATACAGGCTCGCGACTATGGTCCCATCCCACTCAGCTCCTCCACCCAGCTTCAACTGGTGGTGCTGGACCAGAACGATAACATCCCCTCCTTCACGCGTAAAAGCTACCATGCCTCCATCAGTGAAGGCCTACCTGTTGGAGCTGAGGTCCTGCATGTAAATGCCTTTGATCCTGATGAGGGATCAAACGGGGACATAACCTACTCCCTGACAGAAGACAGCAGCCAGGGCGTCTTCTCAGTGCACGCTTTCACAGGAGTGATCCGCACCACCAGAGCTCTGGACAGAGAACGCAGGGCTCAGTACACCCTCAAAGCTGTGGCGACTGATGGCTGCTCTCAAGGACCACTGAGCTCTGTGGCATCTGTGACCATACTGGTAGAGGACGTGAATGACAACGTGCCAGTCTGTGACCAGAATCCCGTTAATGCATGGGTTTCTATGAGGACTTTACCAAATGAGATAGTTACCACAGTGATAGCAACAGATGGTGACCAGGGTGAGAATGGGACTATACAGTTTATGTTGTACGATGAGGAAAATTTGTTTGACATAAACAGCATTTCAGGAGAGATTTCACTGAGGAGACGAGTGAGGGCAGGTTTCTCTGGGAGGAAGCTGCACGTTGTGGTTTCAGACCGAGGACATCCTGCTTTGACTTCCACCTGCCTTGTTTTTATCCATTTGAAAGGAGAACATGAAGGACTACAGTTCACAAACAAAGTGTTCAACGCTACTGTCAAGGAGAACAGTAGAGCTGGTAGGTTTTATTTCTGCTGTTTATATTGTTTTCAATGACACCTTTAAAACCCTCATCATCTGTTTTCTCTATCAAGGCACTTGGATTGCAAAGGTGGAGGCCAGTGACCAATCCAACAGCCGACAAAGAATCACATACACCATATTTAGTGGCAACGAGGATCACATTTTCTCCATTAACCGTCACACAGGCAAGTAACATACTGTAAGAAACGGTACAATCAAAACAGTGAATTCAGTTGAGTGGTATTGAGCAGAAAGGATTTTTGTATCTGCAGGAGTGTCATGCATCATTTAAGTTTTGCTAATAGCACAAAAAAGTACCGTAGCAGACATTGACTTTGTTTTCAAGTCCTGATTGATGTTTATGTGTCATGTGGTCTGATTTTATCATGTTCTATCCTATCCGGTACCTAAACTACAATATTTTTCGAGGGTTTCCACAAAAACTTAAACCTAAAACTCAATTATACACATTTAGGAAAAATTTTATGTTTTCCTTTACTTTGGCTCAATTTTTAACCAAGTTGACAGTAAGGAGCATTTCAGGGCTAAATAAAAAACGACCGAGGCCAAAGCAGAAACGTGTTAAAACATTACCTCCCCCTGTTGAGTGCAGTTCTTAAGTTGACTGTTTCATACAGGTGAGATCCGGATACAGAAGGATAACTCTCTGGACTTTGAGATGAGCCCTCAGATCCAGCTGGTGGTGCTGGCTGACAGTGGGCTACAGACAGCTCATTGCAGAGTTTCCATTACCCTGCTGGATGTCAATGACAACGCACCAACGTTTGAACACAGCAGCTACAGAACAGCTGTCTGGGAGGGACAGGTGCACAATACCTACATTATGCAGGTACACTATGTTTTTAAGTGCTGAATGACTTATAAATACAGTCAATACATTAAATAATAATTGCATCATATACTTTATTGTGATAATAAGTGATACCATTTATAGCGACTGCCCCTTTTGTGCAGGTCTTCGCGACTGATGCTGACAGTGGGATGAATGGGCAGATTGAATACTCCATTGTGTCGGGTAACGACAACAAAGCATTCATTTTGGACTCTGTGCGTGGGATCCTTGCTACCAGTGTTTTATTGGACCGTGAGATCACTCCGTCATATAAGTATGCTCAAGTCATATACTGAATGGTACTAGCTAATCTTATAGTGCATGTATGATGTTTAAAGAATGTTATATGTTATAAAAGTTTGGTAATTCTTCTATTAAATCACAATCTCTATTTTCTCTAATAGATTATGCATCATCAATAAAATGATGATTCTTATAAATATTTGGAGTTAAATATGTAAATACTGCTATACTTGTTGTAGCAGCACTTTAACATGGATAAAATAGTTATTTTGTAGGATTTGACACACAACTGTCCAGGGCAGCAACTTCAATAAACTGACTGTGTGCAGTCACATTGAAAGATATTGATTGAAAGAATATAGTATTCTTGGGCCAGTTTCACAAAGCAGGTTTCTGAAAGCTGCTTTGCAGGTGAAAAGTACTCAGACAGACTTGACATGAATGGTTTGCTAGTTTCATTCATTGAAAGGTGTTAAAATTAGCAAGAGGAAATTTACAGCCTGCGTTTTGCAAATGTGACGAATGTGACCACTGGTCTCAGTCCCCTTCATTTTCCATGGTAACTATGAACTGACTGTCTTTTCTTTGTAAGAATGTTATAGGGAAAGTTTCTAACAAAAGCAAAATAGGTCAAAATCATTGTGGCTCAGCAACACTACAGACTGCTCAGTAATTCTTTCTTATCAAAATGTAACTTGGTACAAAAAATTAGAAATTAAAAGTAGTCAAGTAAAGTTAAAATCACTGATTTTAGAATGTACTCAGGTTTACTATGAAAAAGTATCTGCTCAGTTATATCAATCAATAATATGAATATAATTTATAATTTATAATGTCTGTACCTTGACCTGTATGGAATGGGATCTGTTTGTACTGTTTAGGGCTGTTGTTGTCACAGAAACTGAGTGGGATTACAGGAGAGGAGAAGAGTGTTTGCCAAAGAATAGTAGTCAGGGAGGATAAGTATTCCAAATTTGGTAGAATTCAGGGGTGATTGATTTCGGCTGATGCTGGAGGCAAAGAAGCTAAGGGGACTATATTTAGGAGGACAGAGAGAAAGTAGAGACAGATCTCGCTCAGCTGCTGTGGCACCAACACCTCTGATCCGGCCAATCCAGGTGACTCCGTTTCTTGACTGTTTTATTGTATCACTTTAGAATAAATGTATAACTGAACTATATTGATTTGTCTGGATAATTTCTGTCACCACTACAATAATAACTGCCATTTTTGTTTACTCCAATTGTACTTTAGGCTGATTCTTCAGGCAGCAGACAGGGGGAACCCTCCACTCAGCACCACTGCCACCGTCAGGGTCCAAGTAGTGGACGTCAATGACAACAGCCCTGCCATCCCCTCCATGGAGCCTGTGTTTATAGCAGAGCGTAAGATCAACACCCACTGTTTCCTTAATACTCTCTATGATACATTGTCATTAGGACATAAACATGTTTTGAAAAGTAAGATTCAAAAGATTAAATGTAAAAGATACTGTATGTTCTCTTTAACTGAAATCTGGTATATATTCTCTTTTCATTTTGTGCTTTTATCTTGACATTTTCTGTTTTTGTTTTTTTAGATCTGCCAGCAGGATACATGGTTACTCAGGTTACTGCAAATGACGTGGACCTAAGCTCAACCATCACCTACAGCTTTTCAGACAACAGTAGCACCAATGTTCCCTTTGCTATTGATCGATACACTGGTGTGGTCACTCTAACAAGGGCCCTAGACTATGAAGAGCAGACAGAGTACACTTTGACAGTCTGGGCATCTGACTCCCTCCACCAGACCACAGGAGAGATCAAAGTTCATGTGCTTGATGTCAATGACAATGCTCCAGTCTTCAGCCAGGTCTCCTACCAGGTAGAAATTATATTACAGTTTAATATATTTTCTATAATCTATAATATATATTACAATAATATGTATTTACATACAGTCTACATGTATGGATGTGTAAAAACTATATAACAATAAAAAAATATAAGGGGGTACTAACTTTTGTGCGTGACTGTAGGTCATGAAATGATTTGTTCTGATAAATGGGTTTTCAATAATGCAGCAAGCCAGAATTAAGAAAGAATGAGTTATACTCTAGCAAAAAAATAAAAATCCATTCAAACTGAGCAACCCAAATGTTGTTCTTACAAATTATATTATATATTATACATATATATAATATAATTCATTATATATTCATGTGTCATAAATGTGTTGTGTATATGAATTTCTTTTTTCTTCAAGGTGGAGCTTTCAGAACTGGTTTCAGCAAACACTCTAGTTGTGTCGGTGTCTGCCACTGACAGAGACTCAGGGCTGAATGGCATCATCAGCTACAGACTGCTTTCATCTCCTTTACAAGGCTTTTACATCGAGCCAAACAATGGTAAGAACAGCTTAAATAATGGAAACTAAATCCTCCAATAGCTCTGCTAGAAATTTCTCACTGAAAACAAACCATTACTAATCGAAGAGGTTAAGAAGTCACGAAAGACAAAAGCCTAAATCCAAAATATACTATGTTATATAGTTGTGTAGAAAATATTACTTCAAGTTTCATGACTTATGACTTTCTGGTGGGCTGAATTTTATATTCGTCCCTCTTATTCTCAGTTCTTCTGGCATAGTTAAAAGGCCCACATGCCAAAGAAAAAGTGCACAGAGAAAGTCTACTTTATTATTAACAGATCAGTGTACACTATCAGAGGTTATGGGTAGTTTTTCATTCTGCCAGTGGCAGTATATTTCTCCATGGTTTATATTTTTTGAAGTTTTGAATGTGCAAATGATTTCCTTGGACAAGGACAGAGTGATGCAGCAGAGAAGGCAATTAAAAGTCAGGGAGATAAAGTGTTTCAGAGGACCCATGCCTAATCTATTATCTCCCTTTCAAAAATCCCTAAAACCAAGAAAGGGAAGAGAACTGAAATCAGTCCAATCTCTCCTCGCTACTGACCAGTATTTTCCACTTATGAGTGATTTATGGGCTTCTACTACGTTTAAAGCCCAAAGTTTAATATCGGTGCATTTCCCCTATTACGGGCAAAGTGAGAGATTGCATCAAGGTTGTATCAAGAACCAAAAGTGGTGCAATGCCTCTTAGCTTTTCCATGCCTACAGTGCAGTGAAAAAGTATTTTCAACCTTCCTGATTTTTTTTTATTTCTTTTCCTTTTTTGTCATACTTGCAGTCCCCACCACTAATATTGGCACCCATGGAAAATGAGCAAAATAGACTGTGAAAAAATGTCTTTATTGTTTAACCTTTTGATCTTTTGACCTTTTGATATATATGGTAAGTAAAATATTGTTGATGTATGTTTGGGAGTGTTGTCCTGCTGGAAGATCCAACCACGGCCCATTTTAAGCTTTCTGTCAGAGATAATGAGGTCATTTAATATTTGTTTGTCACATTTGATGGAGTCCATGATACCATGTATGCCATTTTGGTTTCATCTGACCATAGAATCCGATCCCATTTGAAGTTCCAATAGTGACTGGCAAACTGCAGTTGCTTGAGTTTGTTTCTGGATGAGAGTAGAAGTAGAGTTTTTTTTTTTCGTTTAACCCTTCCAAACAATTTGTGGTGATGTAGGTGACATTGGTTTGTACTTTTGGAGACTTTGTAACTCCAAGACCCAACTAACTTCTGCAGTTCTCCAGCTGTGATTCTTGGAGATTTGTTGGCCACTTAAACTATCCTCCCATTGATGGTTAGATAGACACAAGATAGCCCTCTTCCAGGCTGAATCATAACACTTCCAGTTGACTGAAATTAATCTTAATTATTGCCCTGATGCAGGAAATTAGCTTTTTCAGTGTTTTTGCAGTTTTCCTATAGTCACTTTCTATTTTATATAGCTCAACAAAATGTTGCCACACATCACAGCTATGTTCTTTGGTCTTACGCATTGTGATGAATGACTTAGGGAGTTTGGCCTACGTGTTACCTCATATTTATACTCCTGTGAAACAGGGAGTCATGGTTGAACAATTCCTTGTTCCTAGTCACCCAGGTGTACTAAAACATATTTCAAAAATCTATGGGAATATACTTCAATAATGACTAGGCCACTCCAAAATGTTTTTGATGAACCAAATCACGAAGTGTGACAAATGCAAAAAAAAAAAAATTGGGAGGTAGCAAATTCCTTTTCACAGCACTCTATATGTTTCACAAACATAAAAGCTTTAGAGAAAAATCTCAGTATTACTAAGAGAAAAGTGGCAGTAAAGTATAATAGTAAATTGGATGGACAAACACTTTATTGTCATCTAAGAAATATATTTTCTTTTAGAGACTGCACATGGAATTAATTTAAGTATTGTCACACAGGAAATTATAATGCATTGTGTCTAATGACAAGGGAAATTTTGATTTACTTCTCAGTATATTGTCACGAAAGCAGTCATGTTTTATAGTTGTAATTGTGAGGAGAAACAAGCCCAGTAACAATTTATGTATTGTAAACATCTGTAAAAGTGATTGTAAGGAGTTTCATGTCTTTCCTAAGGTTTGTTTCTCTTGTTGATCATTTGATTGTAAGATAAGGTCAGTGATGAGTGATTAATATTAGACTGACTGCAAAATAACTTCTTTATCACATTTGTAAATTGTATACATATGTACTATGCAAGAAATAAAAAAGCTCAACAGCAGCCAAGGTTAAGTGAACAGTCAGTTCTTCATTATGAACAACTCATTTCATGTTACACGGACAATAGATCCATTGCTAATGTATTTTTTTCTGTCTTTCAGGCTCTGTTTTCACTAATAAGCCTCTAAAGGCAATCACAAACAATAACCTGATCCATCTACTTGTTGAGGCCAGAGATGGAGGCGATCCTGTGCATTCTACTGTCACTTCCATAGATGTGCTGATTCTGGACACCAATGACCATGCACCTGTGTTCCACCAGGACATCTACACCCTTACCATCCCAGAAGACACCCCCACAGACACCACCCTTCTGACACTCTCTGCAGAGGACCAAGACTGGAATCCTGAAAATACCCATTTGGATTACACCATCATCGGGGGAAATGAGGATAAGAAGTTCTGTCTAGAAGTAAAAATGATTCAAGTTGAGAATCAGATGAAACATTTGGGAAAACTTGTTCTGTGTAACCCTTTAGACAGAGAGACCACTGAGAGCTATGCGATAACAGTGAGCGTTTCAGATCGAGGAATACCTCCGTTGAACAGTACTGCTGTCATTATGGTGACTGTGACGGACTGCAATGACAATGCCCCTGTCTTTTCTAGCACAGAATACCATGCACATGTGAGTGAAAATACCCAAATAGGTACCAAGCTGGTCCAGGTCAGTGCTTATGATCCTGACCTGGGAACCAATGGCTTGCTGAAGTATGACATTATATCTGGAAACAGCAAAGGTCACCTCAAGCTCGACCCTCAGTCTGGCCTTTTGGTTGTCAACCACTCTCTTGACTATGAGGAAGACTCAAAATACACACTCACCATCCGAGCATCCGATGGTGGTGTGTCATCTGAAAAACACCAAGTGGCTTTTACAGTTGTCTATATCACAGTGTTGGATGAAAATGACAACACTCCATACTTTATGTTCCCTACCATTAACTGTTCTGTGTTGGAGAACCTTCCAGCGTTTACCCATACCTGTTCAGTCCATGCTGTTGACAACGACTTAGGTCCCTACGGGCAGCTCACCTACTCAATTCTGTCTTCCTGCTACATGGACTATGGCAGTGGCAGCCCTGAGAGGAAGGAGGCTTTCGCTATTGACCCCCTAACAGGTGACATTCTCACGAGACAGACCTTTGATTACGAACGCGAGAGTGAGTACTGCTTCGTAGTTGAGGCCAGAGACAAAGGTGACAACGCAGCTACAGTGAGAGTGCAGGTGACCATTAAGGGAGTGGATGAGTTCAGACCCGTCTTCACCCAGAAGCAGTACCACTTTCTCCTGCCAGAAAACATTAAACCTGGAGAAACAGTTGGATACGTAATGGCAATGGACCATGATGAAGGGGTAGATGGACTGGTTGAGTACTCCCTTGTGAATTCATCAACATTTTTTTCAGTAAATAAAACAATCGGTGCCATCTTTGTGTCAGGTCCTGTATTTCGCAGGAGAGGACATCCCAGTGAGGACATGGTGAAGCTGGTGGTGTCTGCAAGTAGTCCCAGACAGGACTCCATGACTACCACCTGTGTGGTTTTCGTCAATATCTCCAGCTCAGCAGAGGCACTTACTGGGGTGCCTCTTGATGCTCAAATGCTTAGTTTGAGTGTCTCACTAATTATGCTTCTACTTATGCTTGTCATTTTTGTAAGCTTGGTGCTAAGGTACAAGTTGAAAGAAGCTGCGATCAAAAAGGCTGCTGCCATTGCCGCAGCTTTGAACCATGGCACGGGCTCTTTCAGTAGATCCAATAGCCAAACACAAAGTGACATTTCCCTGCAGGAGATTAAACGGCCCAGCATTCTGTTGACCAAGAGAGACATATCAAACCCATGCAATCAGTCACATTCAAGTGGCCGAGGATCAGCAGAAGGTGAGACAGCTGAGGACCAGGAGATTAAGTGGATTAATGAGTACCCCTGCCGAAAAAGAGACGAGTCCATGAAAGGCAATGAGACCACTGAGATGCCAGACTCTGCCTTACCTGGAGATATTATCTCGTGCCACTCTATTGATGTAGGGCCAGAGCATATTTTATCTGTCAATAAATGTTTAGTCTCAGGGATGGCTAGTACAGAAAGCCTTCACCACTTCAAAGAAGAGGGAGGAGGTGAAGGTTTACTTCCTGCAATACTAAGGGTGAGGGATTTGGAAGAGAACATGGAAACAAAAGGGTATGCGCCGCTGTCAGAAGCACAAGCGTCTGCGGATTCTCTCTCTTCACTGGTGTTTGCAGAGGAGATGCTGCAGGGCAGTTACAGTTGGGACTACCTCCTGGACTGGGAGCCACGCTTCCAGACTATGTCTTCTGTCTTCAATGATATAGGGATGCTCCCTGACGAGGAGCTCCAAGGCGGACGTGAGGACTTAGCCGCAGAGTCAAGCTGTCTGATGTACCCACCACCTCTTATAACGGGAGTGGCTCAGGCTGGCATAAGAACTGTGCCTCCTCGAAAACCAGGGCGCATGCCAAGCCTTAGCAGAAAGCCTTCTTACCGTAAATATGCATATTCCCCCTTAGTCAGGAACACAGGACTCACCCCTTCAGCAATGACTCCCACTTTTTCCCCTTCACTGTCTTCTCTCACCATGAGAACTCCCAGTGCCTCACCAGTTGTCTCTGAGACTGGAGTAGGGGGCATCAGACTTGACTCAGGGCCCCTAACTGCAAGTCTGTTGGAGGCAGAAGTCCAGGTGTAGACATGAATTTGACTCTTGTATATCTGTGACATTCAGTTCCATCACCCATTCACCGTCCGAATTATTTCTAAGATGCTTTAAAGGACACTGCACAGTTTAGTTTTGATTTAGGTTTACTGACAACATTCCAATGTATTTATTAAATACAACATATCAGTCAGAGCATATCAGAACAATTAGGTTTCTGTCATTGTCCCCATTTTTATGGTTTTAACTCATAATAGTCTGGGGTCTACTGTAGACGAGGGGGTGCAGGCAGCATCTTTATATGGATCATAACTCCCTTCTGTAATAAAACTAATACTGGAGAAGCCTGAATTTACTCTTGTACTTTGTTCTTAAAATGCAACACATTGAAGAACAGCAGACATCCAAGTCAGCTATTAATTATTGAATGTTTTATTGTAAACATGTTCATATGTGAAGAAATGAAACACTTTGTTATTGCAGTTGGTTGCAGATTCTGAATGGAAACCTTTTCAAGGTTGGTTTAACTTTAATAACCAAAGAAAGGCAACATTGTTTTGTGGTTAAGTCTATCTTCCTGGAATAATAAAAGCCAGCTTTTTGAATTCAGACCCTTTTGCGCCTCCCTCTTCTTTAATACAGTCTGCCAATAAAATGCCAATAAAATCACATGACAGATATAGCTTATTTTATACCTTCAATCTAGGGCGGTTCTTAATTACAATCACGAGCCCTTCCGAGGCAGTGTTTCCTGAACCTTAGACTATTTAGTTTGGCTTTAGAAAAATCCCAGTGCTGATGAGCTGTCTCCTTTAATTAGTTACAGCGATGCAGTCAGTGCATCAGTTGTACACTTCTGCCACAAATTAACACCACATCCAAGGGTTTTATCAGGTTTATGTCCTGTTAGTGATTGGAAATCTTTGAGTGTTTGTCAATTACTGGTTCCAGCCTCTGAATCATTTCCCACATCTAAGATGTGTTCAGTGATGCTAATATTTATGAATGAAGTGAAACAAAATGGCAATTCATTAGAACTGTCAGGTTACGAGTAAGAATTGTTGGTAGGGGAGAATTAAAATTTTCCTTTTGTTGCTGAGAACAGTGATCTGAACATGTAAGAATTTTACCTCTCCAACAAAAGTAAAGAAATACAAAGTGGTTCAGCATGGCTCCACTTGGTCTGCTCATAATCCAAATGTGCTGCCCTCGGGGAACATATGAGCTGAGGAAACTGAGGAACTAAAGTCTTTATCAGATAGTTTCATGAAAGACAATAAACAGCCAGGCCCTGAACCATGCCAGCAAAGTATATCCTGCATGTAGTCACTGATAGGTGCCTAACAATTTATTGACTCAGTCCAGTCTCTGTACCTAAGTGGATTTTGACAAGCTCCACACTCCATTGTATTTGTGATTTCAGCTCCTTAGCCTCTGAATCACGGTGATGTTGGAGCTCTCTCACCATATCAGGTGACCTGACCAAACAAGCTTCTGTGTCTCAGCCCGCACAACTCACCTAAAGAGAAGCTTAATGGCTCTTTATCAAATACTGACTGTCTGTCACTCAATCATGCAACTATGTTTGGCAGTCTCATTTTGCACTTAAGCAAATGCACATATTTTTGTATTGCCAGAAACAGTTGTTTTAAATATTTATATATTAAAAATTGTTTTAAATATGTACGTTACATATTTCACTGTAGCAAAAGGTAGAGAGCTAAAATTTGCAGCACATCAAGCATAAGATAAATCACCAAATTATCTTTGCTTTCCAGCTGCATTTATGTGCTAGTATGTGCTAGACCCAGGTTTGCTAAGTAAATAAATTTTAATGTAAATTACAGTGAGTGGGTTTCATTTACCCTGCACTGTCATGTTGATAATTTCTAGTAGCAGTTAACATCTGTTGATTTGAATTATTTTGTATTGTATTGATGAACAGAGAGGTGTCAGTCTCAGACATAGTCGAATCACGACAAGCTATCTCTTAGTGATATCTTAATGCACACTCATCTGTCTTAAATCTCCACTTGTCAAATCTGGTTAAGGTTGAGCTCACAACAATCCTTTCCTCTGGAACAAAAAGAAAAGATTATCATCTCCTAGTCCAGTCTGATAATCATTTGGAGGAGGAGGCATAGTTACAAATAAAACACAGCTGTGTTCCCATCCTGCTTGGATTATATGTTTATCTGTATTAGTGTTCTACTGAGATATGTACCAGCCTGTAAACAAGTTTGGCGTTGCGGTTTCTGAATTGCATTTCAAGGGATTTGAGGCTGTATGGTGCACAGAAAGAATTTAGTTTACATTTACATGGCAGAGAAAAAGTTGTGGAGCAGGTAAGTGCGATGGTAAAGGTTTTGATAGCTTAATTTCCATCTCAAAATACACTTGACTCAGCTACTAGGAGGCAATAGACACGGTGTTTCTGTGTTGTGAGTTTCCACAGGTAAAGTTCAGGTAGCAGATACGGAAATGTCAGCATTCTCATCCAGGTTTGTTATGTTCCATGCCAGAGTGGGTTATTAGACTTACCTTTTCTTAAACTCAACAGTAAAAAAAGTGAGTAATGCAGATTTGTACCATGAGATTTTCATTACAAATTCCACATGTTGCAGATTAAGCTATAACAAGAGCGTCTAGGAACTCTTCTGAAGTTCTCCTACATGAAAAATGGTCCAGATTATAGAGTGAACTCAGACTGAAAAATGAAAAGCAGCTTATTGCAGTGAGAGCAATCACCTAACTATGTGCAAGATGAATGCATATATGTATATACATATTTTTATGTACTGTTTCATATATTTTAAGTATATTCTACTGCAGAAATTCCTCAGTATGGTATGCCTCTCTACAGTATAAACATTTTCCTAAACATGCACTATGCTTTTTAACCTTTCAGATATTATGCTTTGTGGCCTGCACATATTCATAACTTTTTCACTTTTTCTTTCATCGGACATTTTCTTTGCTTTTACACTAACATTTTGAGGCTTTTGTTTCTCGACATGAAAATAAATTCTATACCCTATGTGGGTCTTTTGCGCTAAATGCTAACGACAGCATGCTAACAAGCTCACAATGACAATGCTATGCTTATGTTCAACAGATGTTGTTAGCCATTGGTTTAATATTTTAGCATCAGATATTTTCTAATAAGACCAACTTTGGTCCTGTGTGGAAAAACATAGCTTCCTCATTCGTTTTAATTCAGCCAGTCAAATTCTTGAATTCTTGACATTATTGACCAATGTTTCAGTGCCTGATAAACCTTTAAACTCAGAAATGTTTCAATCAAACTAGACTGCATCATATTTGATTATGTTAAACACAGGCTGTTTTTATATGGTAGCAGGGGAAATCTATCTTTCCTAATCAAGCTTTCACTGAATGCAGATCTGCATTTGTCTATCATCTAAAGTAAAATGTATCTGCACATTTTACTTTAGATGATAGCTAGAATATGTTTACAGTGCTGCAGGGCTGTGCAAAACAGAAAGTCTTAATCTTCAATATCATATATCACTGCTTGGCCCTTTGACTCCAGACCGTCAACACACAGAATGTGTAGTCTTAATTTTTTTCTATAAACCTATGTGTCCATCTAAGGTCTGTTGCTGAAAGATTATATAAACATTCCCACACTAAGAGCACATGTCATGCTTCATTTGTGAGCTAGAAACAATCCCAATTTTTACAAAACTTAAGGGGGCACGTTTGATACCAGAAAAAATAAAAGCCACCATCATTTATTAATAAAAGGGACACAATTGAAAAGTTCTTTAAAGCAGAAATATCCTTCTACATTAATTAATTTTATTAAGATTGAGTTGACAGTGCAGTTTAGACTATGTGAAAAATTTATCACACAATAGGAACAAGCAAACTGCACTCAGTAATCATACTGTAGCTTGTGTCTGTCTTTATCAGAACCATGTGGAACATCCTTTCTATGCTTTTCAAATGTTTGACAAGTGTGTGGTACGATATATACCAGAGTGCATTGCTGTGCCTGTTCCTAATGAAAATTAATATAGACATGATGTGGAATAGCTGAGCAGAGCTGAAAACAATGGATTGAAGTGGGGAAGGTAACATGCAGCACGCAAAAAAGGTCTTGTTGCTTGGGAGAGTCTTTACAGACTCTTGTCGAAGCTTATTTTTTATATCTTCAGCACCTAAAGAATTTTTGTTCACACTAGACAACATGCAGTAGGCATCCATTTTCAAAGAAAAACAAGAAACCCAGATAATATAAGCTACATCACGACCAAGCACATTTATATTTGACTTCACTGCAAGCAGTGGGGGGTAGTGACAAGTTACATTTATTCCAATAAATTTACTTGAGTAACTTTTTGAAAAAAATGTACTTCTAAGAGTAGTTTTAAAGCACCATACTTTTTACTTTTACTTGAGTAGATTTGTGAAGAAGAAATGCTACTTTTATTGAGCCACATTGGGCTACACCTGACTCGTTACCTTTTTATTCCACATATTTATTCTTTACTTGTGCTGGACTCAGTACTTGAGTAGTCTTTTTACCAAATACTTTTTTACTATTCATTTCTACTTGAGCAATATTAATTTGAAGTATCACTACTCTTACTTGAGTACAATTTTCAGCTACTCTACCCACCTCTGACTGCAAGTAAGTGGCATCTAATATTACAAGTACATATTCAGACCAATATTTTGAAACAAAACACTATCTTCATATACTTTTTATATGACAATTTCTCATAGACCAAACTATTCAAATGTGTATATATAACTATACATATAACTGTATATAGTAACTATAACTATATAAATGATGTTGTATGTGGTATAAATAATTATCTTGTTATTCAGTCTTCAATCAGTCCAAATAAAATAGCAGATAGAGACTAAATATAATGTTAGAATGAAACTGCTCACATGAAACTCATAAAATAAATTGTTTATTTGACAGTGACTAACCACAATCCACAAGGAGTACTACACTGTATATCTATAATTTATATCTATGATATCACATTTTCTTCTTTTGGCATGAACAATGTGCTGCGTGTTCCAACCCCAGGCTATAAAAGTGTACAAATGCTTCAAAACCTAATGGTGATATTAACAGTCATACGTACCGTGCTTTAGCCATGGCCTGTTGGTCAGTCCACCACTTTGGTCTAGACCAAAGCACCTCAACAACTGTGGGATAAATGCATCGTGGTCGCTGGCCTGATTCCCTGGTTTTTATTCCATATATGGTCAATTTCCTGTCTCTGATCTCTCCCTGGTCCAACTCATTCTAATCTGTCTGATTCCTGACATGTGTCACTCAGTATATAGTAGTTCTGCAGCTCTTACGCCTCTGCCAGATTGTCTGCTCCGCAACCCAGTTGAGCTCTCCAACCATTCCTGTTCTGAACTTCCTGAACCCAAACTCTGCTCTTGCCCTCCTGGCTCTGTAAGTTAACTGAAACTGATTATTCTGAGCTGTGATTTGAAACCTGAGTTAGGACTGTTTGGTCCTTTTTGGTTGTGACCCCCTAAACTATTTACTGGACTAGAACTGTGCTCTGATCTGTTTTGTAACCTGCTAATCGGACCTGAAAACCTGTATATATGAATCTGATTCTCCTCTGCCTTGATTGACTTGTTCTGTGATCTTGCCTTAGTGGATTGGACCTGGACTGTACTTGTGGATTTGTCACTCAGATTGTAGAGTTTGAATTAGAAGATTGTGTGTGTTCTGTGATACCTTGTGCTTGTGAGACTGTTCCTGCAGAGCACATGGAGGACGCCAGAACAGGAGGCCATTTTGTCATCAGCAGTCATCTTGTGACCATTGCCTGCTCTTGTATTATCTGTGTGTCCATCCTGTGTCATTTCAGCTCCAGTCAGTTCTTACCAGTTTCTTGCCAATTTGTGTGAGTGTTGTCTCGATTACTTAAGTACCTGTGTGACCCCTTCTGTGTGAACTGACGACTCGGAAGTACCCACTTGTTCACATCCTGGTTCCCACATGCCCTCACCAACATAATATCTGCCTCACATTTTGAAACCATCCTGTGTTGCCAGACAGTCCACCTGTGCTTCTGAAAGAATATTCATGCATATTCAAGAATGTATTCTAAAATGTTCCTTCCCAAGCGCAACCAAGACGTTAGCATTTGTGGTTTTGTGTGAAATGTCACAACTATGAATTATTTCTTTATAGTTTGATAATGGATAACTGTAGTTTGAAAATACTAAAAAATATATATATTTAGTAGACTATTTATCATCGAACAGACAAATTAGCCCAGTTAGAGCACATAACTTTCTCAGTCATTACAGTAGACCAGTTTTTAGTTTCACCTACGTCCATCGGTCTTTTAATCATTAAACGAGAATATTGTTGCCATGGGTTCAGTGACTGTGGATTACAACTTCAACCAGTTTTTAGTTCATACATCAAATTTGCAAATTTTATTGGATGTAGTGACAACAATCAATTATT
>OMLM01004700.1:183011-196918 GCA_900302695.1 Helostoma temminkii
TTGAAGAAAAAACTCGAAAATGACAAAATTATAAAAATTAAACTCATGCAAACTGAATTTGGCCTTTCTAAATAAGAAAAAAAGCCAAATTGGTCAGAAAATCCCAGAATTCAGCAAAAACTGGAACACTGATGCTAGTGTGCATGTTGCATTTTGTCATTCACACCTGCAAAGCCAAATGGGCAATATTCACCACAACCCACAGACACAAATGTAATCGGACCTGGAGCCGGTGTGGAGAGGGGATGGGAGCTTTGCTGGTGAAGGGAAGGAGGGTCAAACAGACTTTGGATGTATAAAGGAGCCTCAAGCATCACATTTGGGTCCAATCAAATCGGCAATGTTTTTTTGGCTACAATATATAAAACAGATGGAGCAAAAACAGGAGGAGTAAGAGTCTTTTGTATAAATGTTCAGAGAGAAGTAGCATTTATTGTGTTTTAAGGCTGATGTATGCTTTGCATCTTTCCTTTTTCTTTTTCTTTCTTTTACTTTCATGTTTCATAGCAAAGCATTTCAATATTTTTTGTCTAATGTCTTGTGTTGCTTTGGCTGTTCGTCTCTGGTGCTGATTATTTTCATGCTTCCTTAACACATATATCAGTGTTTGACCTGTCTAACCACAGCCTTGAATGTCGCCTTAAAACAGTGTCTGTGGACATGCAAAGTTGTCTCACACCATCAAGTGACCTCTAACCTCTCAGAGTAGCAGCAGGGGATGAAATGTTCTGAGGGAGTGGGGGTTGTTTTAGCCACAAGGTGAAAACACAAGGGCAGGTGTTCCCTACAGGGACCTCTGCTCCCACTATAAGAGGCCTGTTTCCCCTGTGATGGATGGGTCCTGCTGAGATGCCAGGGCCCTGTGGGGCAGAGTCGACAGCAGGGGAGGCACCATCTGGGAATAGAATGTCATGGGTGACCCGAGGGTGGAGATTTATGCTCCAACCTCAGGTTCAAACTCCTACATCTGACACAGGGTAGACAAGGTGGCAATGACAGCTTATCCCCCTTCTAGTCCAAAAAGAGCCCATCCATTTTAGTCTGTGGGGACATCAAGAGCATGAAGGAGGTCAAACTACTTTAGGGTCACGTTTTTCCAACCTAAACATTTTTTTTCACTGACTGTCTGCATGTGTCCCGTGGACGTTCAACAGTGCACACAAGAGTCAATCTAGCTGTGCCAGCTTTGTATGTTTGTGTTTGTCCTGCTCAATAAAAGAGTGATCATGTTATGTACAGTGCAAAGGATGTTTTTTTTATGTGCAACTTCAATAGGACACATAAATTAAGGACAGACCGAAACAAACAGACCAAAACGCTTTCCTGCTGGTGTTCCTTAGCCCCCTGAAGAAACCACAGCCACAGTTTTTCCCAAACCACTTTACCATTGTCTACACACACTCAAAAAGTCCAGCCACAGTGACCATGTGGAATAAACACAGGTGGTGAGTAGCATGAGTTCATCCACTGGCCGGTTTAATCTGTATGTGGGTAAGAATCAGAGGCCTCAGCAGTTTTTTGATGGACCTATTAGTTCCTTGGCTGCACAGGGAGATTGGACGGGGAGAGGTATTAGGGCAATAGACACAGATGTGGAATGGAAAGTAAGTGTGTGTGTGTGTGTCCCAGGCCTAAGTGGTTGTGCAGCACTGTGCACAGTGTCCCATGTGGAGCTCATTTTATTCCTTCACTTTGAGGATAATCTGCAGAGTGTAGATGTAAAAAAAATCTACTTAAACCATTTACTTTACTGGCATCTAAAAGGAATGTGGCTGTGTTACAGTGGGTACAGAAGTAGGATACGGATTCATGAGCTACTATTTACCCCTGTCTTGATTTCTTCAGCCTTTTTTAAGGTAATGCTACATCATTTCAATTGGATTTAACTCTGGATTTTGAGTAGGCCTCCCAAAAGCCTCAATTTAGCCTATTTTGAGTCAGGAGGTCTACTCAGAGACTGTTTGAGCTCTTATGTTTTTCGCCCAGTTGTACTTGAGCTTTGAATCACAGACTGATAATCCAAGGTGTCCCTTAAAATTTTTTGGTGAAGAACAGAGCAGAATTCACGTTTCCCTCATTTTTCCTTCATCATACATTTTACTTCAAAAATTAGATTAAAAAACATCACAATATTGACACTAATCCAGTTTGTCACTTCATGCTCACCGTTTGAGTTGTAATAGCAGTTTAAAACTCAGACATCATACGAGGACTGATTTAGAATAAATCTTATATTAAAACTTGTAAACACTGGATGTATCATCTGATAGTGTAGATGCAACTTTTGGCAGTATGAGGCAGCATTCCAGTCAACGTCCTGACAACGATATGGAGAATATGTAATAAGGCGCCACAGAGAAGGATAAGCATAGCCATGTTTATCTTCTGGTCATGTGCAAAAGTAACTTGTGGAACAGACATTCTTCTATGACAAATACAGTCAGAATGTAAAATGATTATAGAAAATGCAATTTGAAGGAGCTTATTTCGCTGGATGTTTGAGGATGGAAAAGTCCGTTGTGTGAAGGAGGAGCCATCATTTAGTTAAAGCGAGGGCAGTTTTTGAGTGCAGTGGTGTGTCTCCCCAAACAGTTTAAGATAATACTGGGTCTTTTCCTTGTGCTCTCAGCAGGACACTGTAGATTTAATGTGCACTGCCTCGGGCTTGTTCCATCTGCCTCTGTGCACACACAAGGTAGTGACGCCACTGTAAGTCAGTGCTAACACGCTTTCTTCTGGGAGTGCATTTAGGAATAATAAAGTGTTTGGTGATTCCCTTTTCCTTTCCTCTGTTACCACAGTAGGAGAATTCAGCACATGGGGTTTTAATGTTGGGTCCATTAGATGACTCAGTGTTCATATCTGGCACTTTTACATGAGTATTTACCTCTATTGAGGATCAAATGTCTACTTTTTGATACTGGCTTTAAAATAAACATTGCAGGTAACAATAGTTATATAAGAATACCAGACATTACTATACATAGTGTTAGTAGTAAAATAAAAAAACGTTCATCCCCGTTCAGGTTCTCTTGTCTGGATGTAGGCCATTTAGATACAGGTTAAAGTTGTTATTATAAGTGTTATGTCCTGTATGACATCAGACAGGACACAATAGTCGAGCAATATTTAAAGATCGAAGATTATCTATATATTTGACCTTCACGGGCATTATTGTGTGCAATGCTACAAATACTATGTGTGTTTGACAAGGTGTAGGAGGGTAAAGCGGCATTTTGTTTAAAACACAAGACCAGGAAACAAAAGGTTATATCAAACAAGTTCATTCTTAGTAATACTGTTTTGTTTAAAACTTGTTGTCACACATGTTCCCAGCTCTGTCTTAGGGTATAAATATATTCTTTCTCTGTGAGGAGCGAACACTGACAGAGAAAATCAATTGGACAGATACTGTACATTAGGATGCTACAGGCAGTGGTGGATTATACAGTAATGTAGTTTTGTATTTAGGATTATTTATTGATACCTTACACCAAATCAAGTTTTATTTACACAGCCTTTGCATTAAGTACCTTTACCATCCATACAGCAATGATGTCTTGATTTTGTATATTTATTTCCACATACACACGTACATATCATAGATATTATTTCCATTACTACTGTATATTTGGATAATAGAAACTACAATGTGCATGATATATCACAGGTGTCCTCTCTTTGGCACTAAGATGGTTGGATTGTTTCCAGTATTTGTCTTAATGGAGCTCGGAAAATAAATAAGTAACATAAATAATTTGGTTTCATTGTAAAATAGATGTGAGTGTGTAAAGCAAATACCTACAAATATAATGTCTTGTGTTGTTTTCTTTCTACTCTTATCTACTGTGATTTGCACAGCACATTCAAATTTTCTAGAAAGTGATGAAGTGTAAACTCTCCACACTCATGCATGTTTGTAGTTTTTGGCAGGTCATGGGTATCTGGTTAAAATTATCCTAAATTACATTTACTCAAGCTAAATAGAGTTATCAGTCTTACTTGTAGTAGAAAAACGAAAACACTTTACTGTGTCAGGCAAAAAAAAAAAAAAATCAATCATATACCTCTGAAAAATGAAAAAAAAAACATAGCATTGGTGATCTGTTTTCTGTCCGATACAAATTTTGCGTGAGTCGCGCTTCAGTCCATCTCTAGGGTTCCAAGTGGAAATCTTTTAGTTTTTTGATCAGAAATTGTTCAGCATCTGGGGTGTAAAATCTGTTTGTATTCAGACATCTCCAAACAAAATATGCCCTTGTTGTGGTGTAATAACCACTGAATGAATACAAAACTTTATTTACACTTGTGCCCATGTCTGTTATTCCACAGGTCACTGTGGGTCACTTGCTATCCCACTGCCACCATCATTGAAATTAAGAGGGGCAGTTTTACTTTTCTCTAACCCCCAAATTCCTGCAGTGAAGCTATGTGAGATTACATTTCACAACACAAACTGTCAGAAGGGAAATGATCCATGACTTCTGCCAGAGTGGTAATTTGTTCATGTCATGGAGAACCTGTCTTTGTTAGAAGTCAATTAATTTGAGGACTTGGCTTTATGAGAAAACAAACTCTAAAACACATACTTTAAGATCAAGATCATTTGTCTTCTTCTACGTTTACATCCCATTAACAACTAATTTGTTATTTTTCGAAGCACTAATTAAAAGTCTCATCAATGACGCATCAAAAGGACATTAAAATAGAATTGAAGGAATACTTCGCTAACGATAAATCACCATCATTCTTAAATAAATAAATCGAATTAACTGTATCAAGATTCAACAGTACAATAGTTTAAAAATATAGTGTTGGTAAGTTGTTCGTGCAGATTTAGACTAGGGCTCATGTTTATTAAATTTAAATTATACTTAGACATATGAATCAAGTAACAACAGATATGTTGATTTAGTCTAAATCTGCTAAATGAAAACATTTGTACAAAACATCTCCAGCAGCAATATGATTAGAGATTAAATAATGTGAAATGAGCTCAAATGTTAACAAAAGCAAACTGGATAATACAGACAATTAGGTTCTATTTGTGCTCATTTGTGCTATTTTTGCTGTCGGCACCTGTGATAACTGCAAATACAAAGTACCCTGATGACAGACAGTTCATCATCGAGGCAGATGGCAGTCCACACTGAGCCTGGATCTGCTGGAGCTTTCTTCCATTAGTTCCATCATTCCATCCAGTTTTTCCTCTCCACTGTCACCTAATGTTTGCTGAAGCGGATTGATGGGTTTTCCATGTAATTTACAGTAGTTTTGCTATATTGTGTAAGGCCTTAAACTTTACATTGTAAAGTGCCTTGAGATTACATTTATTGTGATCTGAATATATAAATTGAATTAAATTAAATTTAATTGAGTTGAATTGTAAAGTGAAAACTGCAACATCTCTTTTATGAGGAACATGCGAAGGTGGCAAAGAGTAAAGTTGTGAGTTGCCCGTCCCCATGTGGGCTGGAGATACTTAAGTACTACTCTCACAACTGAGCTGCTTGTTCTTTAGTCTAGGTAGTAAAATTCGCTCAAGGCCCTTCACAGTGTCAGTCTCACAGCTTCAGTATTAGTTAGGGCTTAAAAAACAAGGGTCTACAGCAGTTTTTTGTCACAGTGATGCATGGACATCCTGCAAGCATAGAGCTGCCCAGTTCAGCTTTGTGTTATATGATACAATGACACATTTCTGGATACTAAAACACAAATCTGGATGTGTTTGTGACTCAGAATCAGCCTTTAAAACACTGAGAAGATCCCTGACCGTTCTTCTACAGACTAAATACCTCAGTATGTGGTAGATGAGCAGGTTGTTCACATTTCTTATCTGTACAATAAATATGGAGCCACAGTGAAAAGCTGGTTAACCTAGTTTACAGACTGCAAACAGAAAAGCAAAAATCCACCAAGCGCAAAGTCTCACTAAATAACAAATACACCAACATTTTATCTCAGTATCTTACCTGACTATAAGTAAATTCATCTGTGCAGTATCAATCCCTTTTGGTTGGTGGAGGCATACAACTGCAATTTGGTGATTCCTGTTTACATATAGTTGACAGCCACAAGTGGCATCAGTATCCTTTTTTGGCATATTACCCCCAAATGTCAAATTATTGCTTTAATTGCCTGTTGATTTGTTAATATCAGATCATGTATTTCTAATATATAATTATTAGACATCAAATAAAAAATATTGTGTCCTCTCCACATATTTGCTCACTGCTCCAGACATTTCTGCTAGAGTGGTCTGCGTGTCCCACAGCTCTGAAACCCTATACTGAGCCAATTAGACCTGTACAATAGGAACATCAATTAAGCCAAGCAGGACCAAACATGACTCTGGAGCTCTAATGAGATTATTTCCTCTTGGATGGGATAAATCCCTTTCCAAATATCAGTTCAGAAGGAGTGATTCAAGTTAACAAGCTCATTAGTGCACTTCAGGACAATGTTCAGAGCTCTATAGTTTATTCTCAGTTGGATGTCCTGGGCCTGTGGAAGATGAGAAAGGACTAGTGGCTCTGCATGTGAGACACTGTGGATGTTTTCTATTGTTGTACTGGATAATTATTATCTTATCATGGATGCCAGCACCATCTTTTCTGCCATCTTGAAGAGACCATCTTTCTAAAAGCCAATGAAGAATTACAATACCAAGTGTTTGCCATATACTAAAAAATGGTGCTAACAGACCAGTAAAATATATGGGGGAGACTTGTGTCATCCTACAGTTTTCTAATTGTAAGTAGAAAACCACAATCAGCATTACATTAGTCCTTTTCTCAATAAATTCAGACATCCCCAGCCCATCAGCTACAAATGTTTGTGTGACTTTAAGTTTTTTTATCAGAGGAATAGGTCATATCAGGCCTTTGCCATAAATATAATACTTGTTCAAATGATCTATTCAGTGTTTGTTTTAGTCTTCGCTAAGATTCTAATGTGATATCATCTCACCTGTCCTCAAATCCAAAGATGCTGTGGACCTGGTTCTGTCTGCATATAAGTGGGACTATGAGGAATCTTCAAAAGCGCAGTATAAAAGTATAAAAGTGCAGGTTTACATCAAAACAGTCCTGATGGCTTTGATGTTCCTCAGACTGAGAGGAGTCTTCATGAACATTCAATAAATTGATCACTCAAACATTTCCACTGGGATCTGGCTTTCTTGTGAACTTGGCCTCTGCGTTCTGTGATTATTTTTGACAGTAGTCTAATCCTCCATTTCTTTATGAAAAAGGAAGGAAAAGGGTTGGGGGGTGGTGGAAGGAAAAGAGCAGAGTGAAGGGCTGCTGAGCTATAGACGAACTAGTATGTTCAACAAGCTGTGTCTCATTTTCACACAGCGTTGTAATAAGAACCTTCTGGGGTGACTTTAAGCACAGGCCTGGGATCAGCTTACCTTGATCCCATGTCCCTGACCTTAACTGTCTGTGAAACCGTATTGTTAATAGCAGCTGCATATGTTTGGAGAAATAAAGCCTTGTGCTTAGTTAAATGTGATTCTAATATCATTTCTGTCCACTGTGTTCATAAGAATTTCCTTCTATAGAAGAAGAAAGTGTGTGGAAAGTGTTACTGTAGCATCATCTGTGGATTCATCACAACAACAAGGGCACTGCTTTTGTAAACAAATGGACAAAATATTTTGTCATTATTTTGGTTTACACAGAAACTTCATTCAACCCTCTTAAGAAATTATTTATATACCACAAAAACACTAAATGTGATTGAATCTGGATGAGCAAATCTTTATTTACAAGTTATAAATAAAAACATGAACTGATGATGTGTTTTACAACAAAACTATAACATATTCCGTTAGGCACTGCTAACACTTGGTTATTCGTTTAAAGAAACGTCCAATGGGAAAATGTGCTTTTGTAATTTGGGACTGTTTGAACCAAGAAACTTCACAAGCCTTACACTGAAGACTGAAGTGCTCATTTCAGCTTCTTGTGAGGGAGGAAGAGGAAGGTCAAGCCTGAGAAGAACCATGCTGCTGTCTGCAAACCAGACTGTAGCTCAAGGGGGTCTTAGAGTGGATAGGGGCCAGACCTGCAGAGCAGGAGGAGGCGGATTTGGTTTCACCCTTGGGTGTGCTGAGTGCAGGTCTGCTTCTCACAACAGGGTGAACAATATTTCACCGTGCGGTATGAACCTGCAGACCTGCCCAGAGGATTTCACCACTATACTCCTAATGATGGAAAATTAACGCTCCACTGAACAGAGCTAAAGGCCCCTACTGACAACATTTCCAAACTATTTACAGCATGGGTCTAAAACAGCAAGTCAAGGGATCACTCAGTATATATTTCTGTTGATTTGGGCGTAATGAGGAAAACCTGCAGACACGTTTTGTTATGATTTCCATGAAGGGCACGAGATGAAATAGAGAAGAAAATTATTAGAAAACGACTGGTGATAAAATTGTGTGAGGCATAATTAGAAATCAAAATGTTTCTCAGACTTTGAGGAGCAGGCAAATGAGAACTGATGTTTTTCTTTGACTTGGGGGATGAATTTATGCACATGGCCTACCTGATGTGAGATAATCAAGTGAGCTCAATGGAGACGGTCTTTACGCACAACATACAGACTCCTCCCAGACATGCCTTGAAGAAAACCTCTTGTTACAATAGGAGCCGACTACTAACAGAAGCACTATCCACTCTGACTGACGCTCAACAAGCCCAGATTACGCGTTTATGTTTGACAACTTTTACGCAAAAAGAAAATGAGCGTCTTCACTTCCTCAGTGACAGTCTTGTGGATGATAACAATACCCTGCATGGAAGCCATCCACGGGTTGTACAGTTTTAGCCAGCATGAATTACTTTACAAAAAGAATAACTGCAAGCCAATCCCTGCAAACCTTCTCCTGTGCCACGATATCGAGTACACCGACATGCACCTCCCGAACCTGCTAGGACACGAAACCATGAATGAAGTTCTGCAGCAAGCTTCGTCCTGGATCCCACTGGTTCAGAAGCAATGTCATCCAGACACAAGAAAGTTCCTGTGCTCTCTTTTCGCTCCCGTGTGTCTGGACGATTTGGACGAGCCCATACAACCATGCAGGTCTCTCTGCGAAAGCGTTAGGAACGGCTGCGCGCCCGTGATGTCGGCGTTTGGCTTTCCCTGGCCCAAGATGCTGGACTGCGACCGTTTCCCAATCGACAATGATCTGTGTATACCACCTGCAAGCACCGATACTGTTGTACCAGTCACCAAAGAAGGTGAGGTTTTAAAAGTGCTTTCCCAACTCATGCGTAATTGCAAGATTCAGTGGCACACAAAACTCATGTATTCACTTTCATGCGCCATAAAATGCATAATTTTGTCATCAGTTTATTTGCTTAACGTCAATAGTTTGAACCAGAATCCACAGTGGTCGTATCTGGCTGTGTGTGTCCCTATTTAAAACAGTAGATGACATTTTGTGTTGTACTTTGTGATTGTGGTCAAACAGGTTCATCTGTGGTAATCAGTCGGTTCAGTGTCATTTTGTTGTTTCTGTTTTAGTGCCCAGAGTGTGCGATGCATGTAAGGAAACAGATGACAATGACAACGAAATAGTTGACAGCCTGTGTAAGAATGACTTTGGTAAGTCCACACACACACACACACACACACACACACACACACGTTTTCTTGTAGATTTCAAGGTGAAGGGCCCCCAAGAGATCATGCAGAGAGGCTCCAAGAAACTTCAGACACAGAAGAAAATTTGTTACAACAAATGTTAAAACAAATGTATAGAGATATACACACGTGCATATCTCTATATATTTCTCTGCTCCAATTAAACAGCATGTTTTGTGATCAAGATGACTCTCCACACATTTATCTCCCACATCCTCACATTTTATCTGTGAAACTATAAACTATATGTACAATACAGGCTGTAAGCTTTTCAGATTACTTTTAATAAGTGTCAAAATGATGGCATGTATACATATATATTTGTATGTATGTATATATTTGTTAAAGCAGAGCCTTTCGCTAATCCATACTATCTCCCGCATGCTGTAAGCTCTAAAAATCAAAGTCAAGGAGATCTTCTACGTCAACGGTGACACCAAGATTGTGCCAGAGAACAAGAGCAAGACCATCTACAAGATGAACGGTGTGACAGAGCGTGACCTGAGGAAGATAGTGCTGTGGCTGAAGGATGGCCTGCAATGCGTCTGTGAGGAGATGAACGACATCAATGCTGCATACCTGGTCATGGGCCAGAAGATGAATGGCAATCTGGTCATCACCTCGCTGAAGCGCTGGCAGAAGGGACAGCGCGAGTTTAAGAGGATTTCCCGCAGCATCCGCAAGCTGCAGTGCTAAGGAGGAAAAAAGCTGCATGTGTTAATGTGGAAGAAGAAGTTTAGTTGAGCTTTGTGTGATTGGTTTGCAGTCAAAGATTACTCTCCTCAGAAAATTCAGATGTTTCCCTACCTTTCAGTAACACACTACTTTGTGTTTCTTCCATACATTTTTATTTAGCAATTCCTAAACTAAAAAAGGTAACATGGTGCATTTATAGAGATACATAAGTAAAAAAAAAACTTGCTTTTGTCTGACTCTAAAACAATAATTCTTGTGGATTTCCAGTTTCTAGAAGCTGCTGGGTTCCAACACACTCAAATTACATGGCTTTTAAAAGACGATTTTACGTAGGTAAAAATCACACATTGTATCTGGTACAGACACCACAATGAGTAAATATAGAAAGGCCAGTCCCTAAAGTTTCAGTAATGGCAGATTTCGTGAATCTGCTCCCACTCTACTCTTCAGTTTTGCACTTGCTGGCCCAGAGCTTTAGAGTGGCGTGTTTGTTTCCCCTGGGGAGCTCTCACTGCTGTCACCTCATTAATTGCAGTTAATTGCACTCAGCTGGTGTTCCAGCTGCAGAGAAATCACTAATTGCATGGTTAGAGTGAAAGCTAGCAGAGCTTTGAATCCTGGATTAATATGATTGAGTCTGATAATCATTGGCAGATGTGGCCTGATGTTAAAACGAGCAGATGTGGTGAGTTTATAACACTTCATCATATTTATCTTTTGCTATAAAAACAAATATGTTTCAGTTATGTTTGTGATCAAGGACTGTGCTTCAAACAGGGTGTAATGATCATCAGTTAGGAGCAGCATTCAGAATGTATTCCAAAATCCATTAGGAACAATTTTTAGTACATTAGAAAAGAAAAGTCAAAGGCTTTTGAGTGCTTGCAACAGGTCTGAACTATTTAAATGGTAAAGAAAAACAAGCCCTGGTTAGAAGTTTTAGGGAAGTTCAAGACCTGCTCAAATATCAATTTTGTATATTGCATTTTGAGTGGACCCCCCCCACGTGCGCATTGTGATGTTCGAAACGAAATGTTAGTTTTTGTACTCCCACCGTTTTCTCACAAAAATGAGAGATAGCTGGCTATATTCTCTTCATGTTCAACTTTTTAATATTCTTGTCAAATGTTTTGTACTTGAGCCACTGCATACTTTTCTTTCACAGTATGATAATTTTTCTAATCCAGACTTTCATATTTCATTTAAACTTCAATGTAAAGTTTTGGTTTGAATTTTCATCTTGTTTGTTTGATGACTAACGTGTTGACTTTTAGGTGCTAACGATTTCAGTTGCTAGCGTTGATTTGCTGAGCAATAACTCATAGTATGGTTGTGTGTATGTGTGTGCAATGTAAAGTATTACTGTGTAAATATCAAATACCGTCTTTTATTCTTGTATAAAGTTTTCAGCAATTAAAAGCTGTAGACATGTTTGACATGCCTCGGTGTGTAGTTGATCAGTTTGAAAGAAAATCGGTATATTTAGGAAGTGTTCATTTTAAAATGTCCACAAATTGAAAATAAACTCAAAACTATGTATTATTGCATAAATGCTGCCATCTAATGGAAGTATATGGTAAATCTGTTTGTGCGTGAGAGAGAGTCCAAATTCGAAAGCACCCAAATATATTTAGGTACGTTTCTAACTAAAATATCACGTACTAAAATATCTTTTCTTTTATTCCCGTCATTTATTTATTTGTCATTTGTGAGGTTGGAATTAAATTTTGACAATGGACTGACTTGTGTCAAAATGAAACCATTCATTGGACTGTAGGAGTACAGTTTGATACATTCCACCACATGTTTGAGGGGCTTTGCCAGGCCCCTTTAATTGGTGGGGAGTTCCAGAAATGTTTAATTGACTGGGTTGTTCAGTGACGTCACATGAGCTGATGAATCAAGAAGTGATGCTGTGGGAAACTGGGTGAGGGTGTGTGTGGGGACTACAATATAAAAGGCAACACATTCAAGCACTGCTTTTATATGAATGGAAATAAAGGTGAACAGTAGTCAGAATTTCAAAATGCCACCTGATACCATTTCGCACCTTGAAGCATGACTATGACAAATGTCACATGTCTAGTGTTATGTGGCTGGAGTGACTCACCTCTTTTCATGTGACACCGTGTGTTTAACCCAGAAATAAATGGGACTCCCCACTGGACAATGGAGTTGATGAAGGCTCCTGAACGAGGGTTTTAGGTCTTGAACTCTAGTCCTGCAGTCTAGACGGTAGTTTCAATTTGACCTGATGATGAGTACACTGATTATAGTACTAGCACAACAATTAAGTAGGTTTGCTGAAGTAGCTTAACCACAACAGACTGGGCCTGCACAATGGCTTCAGTTGCCTTTATGCACAAAGTGGAGTGAAAGTATGTTTACTCAAGTACTAAAAGTACAGTTTTTGAGGTACTTGAGTATCTCTTTCTGCCACTTCATAGTTCTACTTGTAAATTTCAATGATATCTTGTGTAATTTATCAGCGTTTACCTGCCAAATGAATATGTAGGTCAATATTCACCGCAACATCAAAATAAAGGTTTGTTGGTGTTTGGAACATGATCCTCCTCCGTTAAATGTATTCTTTTTTGATTATTTTTTGTTTATTTATCAGACAATTGAGGGGAAATACAGCAACTATTGTGATAATCAACTTAAAAACAAACAACTGATCATTTCAGTCATTGTTTTGAGACAAGAACAATAAAACAATGCCCAAAAAATCTCTGGTTCCACGTTCTCAAATGGCAGGATTTCCTGTTTTTCTTTTGTCATATTATTGTAAACGGAATTCTTTGGGATTTTGCAATGTTAGTTGGCCAAACAAAGAAATAAAAAGATGTCACTTTGCTGATAATTTACTGACATCACACATTTTCTGATAAAAGAAGAACAGTGACAGAAAACAATCTAACACGGGAAGTAGTATTTGCATTGTTGTATGCATTCCCTTGTAAAATTCCAGCCCAACTTTCAACATATAGCCACTGTCACTATACAGTACATCAGTTTTATAGTTGATGTGTATTCCCAAAATGTCACAAAGGAGAAATGTCCCAGCAGGTTTAAGAACCATACAATGATCAGACATACTGTGTACATGAGTCATGTATTTGTCTGGTTGAATTACAGTGACACACTTTGGTGTAGCCATAACTGCGCAATTCAGGCTCTTAAAACTATTAAGTTACATCATAATGAAGAAGATCCAGCAATTGTGGTGCATTTTTTTTTTTTTTTTAAAGCTGTGTGAAAAAATACCTTTTAATGGTCTCATATGAACAAACCTAACAAAATGACTGGAGTACATGGGGAATTTGGTATGACACTTGAAATGCCCTGGTGTGACGTTTAAGGGGCGGGATGCGTGGAAACCCTGTAAACTACCGCTGGGAAAGTTAATGCTTTTGAATCAGTATTGTTACTCATGTTAGCAAATAGGCTACAATAGGGGACTTCATGCTCTATAGGTCTTTTTTTGTAGTTATTTTTTCTATTGAAGCCCACGATTACACTTTTTTTTTTTTTTTTTTTTTTGGGGGGGGGGG
>OMLM01004700.1:197089-207476 GCA_900302695.1 Helostoma temminkii
TTGTTGTATGAAACAGAGTAAAATCGCACCTCTCGCTCGGAGAGTTCCGGTTTGCGATTTTTTTTTTTTTTTTTTTTTTTTTTGTGAATGCAGCGCCGGCATTGACTTTCCAGCTGTTGGGGCTGCGTAGTTTAAACTGTATTTATACTTAATACTTGTTTGGGTTTCCTTTGCTGTTTGTACCACCAAGCTATAAAAACCATTTCACCTCCCAATTACTGTCGACGGTGACTCTTTGAGAGCAGGCAGGGCTCAGTTTGACGAAGCTCTAAAAAGTACGCGGGGAAGTTCCCTAGGAAATCCCCTCAGACTTCGGGGATATTATTCTCAACTCGGATGCGCCAAAGCTCCGACACAATTGTCCTCCTCGGTCCATTTCTAAAGACACAGGTCTGGAAGCTGTGGCTTCAAATGCTGGATTATTAAGTCTCTGATTTTTCTGTTTAGTCGACCAAACCTGCAATGGATAACGTCAGTATAAACACGGAAAACGACGTGCTGAAAGACAAAATCCGGAGTTGCAGCACGCTGAATACGCTGTATCATGAGACTCGACAGGAAATCGAGCTTCTAACCAAACAGATCAATGTAAAAGACAACATCATAACAGATTTAAAAACCAGGTTGGGGAAATATGAGAGGATCTACATGGCGGTGGGAGATAACGATCCTGTGGTCATCGGGCCGTCCAAGTCGCTGCTGGAGAGTTTGTGCAAAGAAATATGCAAACTGAAACAGAGGAAGAACGACTTGGAGTTCAAGGCATCTCGACAGGAAGAGGTAAAATATGTTTAAAGTGTTAATAAGTTGTTCCATGCAGATGATGATCGTTTGTAGACACTAGAGCCAAAACTGGCTGCTGGATAAAAGTCAGGATGGTGGCACAGGTCTGTCCCATGAGGACACATGTCCATCAGCAGGAGCTAGTGAACTTAAAAATAATATTAACTTTCTGCAGTGTTTCCTATATTGTTTTGAACTTGCATATAAATGTAATTTGTCCTTTTTAATTAAAAAAAATTGGTAAAATAAGGGGAATATAAATATCTTAAGTTTCTAGCTTGTATGCACTAAAATGCACCAAAAAAAATGTACATGTGTCATGTGTGTCCTCCTCCTAGGAGATCCATAGGCTGAGTGTGCAGCTCCGACAGAAGGATCTGGAACTGGAGAGGATCAGGTGTCAGCCAGAACACGAGAAGGATCAGGAGATCCAAAGGCTGCGGTTGGCCCTGGAGGAGAGGGAGCGGTCCGAGGCCACCAGGGCCGTCCTCTGCACCTCCTTGGCAGAGGAGGCGGATGAGCTGCGCAGCCAGCTTAGCATGACAGTGAAGGTGTGCCAGGAGCTGCTGACGAGGCTAGAGAAGGAGAAGAAAGGGGAAGAAGTAGAAGAGCTGGTACAGGAGCCGACGGCTAAGGAGGTGTGTGAGTGTTAGAGATGCTTCTGCTGTGGCAGATGTGTTGGTGCCTCCAATCACTTGTGCATTGTGTCTTGTACTCAAAGCACTCATGTTTCTTTAATGCAGCTTTTTTTAAAAAAAATTTAATTAATTAATTCCACCATTTTCCACAGACAGTGGAGTCGTCAGACACAAGTGACATTCACACCCAAATCCGTCAACTGCAGGCAGAGAATAAACAGCTAAAGGAGCGAGTGGCATATGTAAGTCTTTATGCTCAATGCTACATACTTGCTCATCAGCTGCATCTTAATGATGTGTAATGCAGAGCACATCACACCAGCAGACGATCTAATCTTTGTTGCCATCGCTCCGCTTTAGGTACAAGGTTTGAATTCTCAGTGGCAGAAGTATGACTCCAGCAGGGAGGACTATATCCGAGGTTTATGTCACAGGCTGAAGGAGACCACAGGGCTGGGCTCAGTCAGCACCGGGCTGCTTCATCAGGAGATTTCCAGGCTCAACAGTTTACTAGAGGAGAAGATGAGAGAGTGTGCCAGGCTGGGGAGAGAAGTGGAGGAGATAAGGAGGCAAGACAAAGAGCGCATCCAGACACTGGAGCAGCAGGTTGGTGCTAGTTTGTTTCTCTGCTACAGTGAATCAGCCTGCATATGTGTTGTGTGTGTGTGTGTGTGTGTGTGTGTGTGTGTGTGTGTGTGTGACTGTGTGCAACTCTAATAGCACCTAAAAGTAATGAGTCATTTTTTCTTCGCTTTCCTCAGGTTCTCATCTACACAGAAGACTTTAAGTCTGAGCGTGCTGACAGAGAGCGAGCACAGGGCCAAATCGACGACCTCAAGGAGCAGGTTTATCAGTTAAAACAGCAGCTACACAAACAGGTGAGACAACGTGTCACTGAGGAGGACGAGTGCCTCTATAAAAGCATTGGCTTCATATTATGGTTGACATGTTCCATAATCCTAACTGTGTGTGTACTCTGCTGTGTTCAGCAAGTGGCTAGCAGAGAGGGAAGAGATTTGGTTCCCATGTGTCGCGTACACATAGGACACAGGATCTCCCCAAAGAGACACAAGGACTCTCCAGAGCCTGTTTTGAGAGCCACCACTGAGACGCAGCAGCAACAGCAGCAGCAACAGCAGCAGCCTGCAGCTGCAGCAGCTTCAAAAAATTCTGCCTGGAGCGAATGTCCAGGCCTGTCAGAGTTACAGTGCCCACGGTGCCAAGCTAAGTTCAATGACAGGGACGCTGCAGAGTACCTGATCCACTGGGAAGAGTGTGCCAAACTATAAACGGAACAACACTTAGTTGAAAAAGACAGTTTTCTCTTGCTGACAGACAACTGAACACTGATGAGCAGCACTACACTCCACAAAATAACCTGAGTGGAGTTTGTAATCCAGAGAGGCGTGACTACAAGTTAAACAACCGATAAGATGTTTTGTATATAGTGAAGCAAAACTGTACAAACAACAGTCCCTACGTCACATGTGAAATTACATCTTCAAGTGTTCCTTAGTCTGCATGGGGGGGAGATATAGTGTCAGGTTCTGACAAAGCAGGAGATTATTTTGGTGGTGAAGAGGATGTCAATGCAATATTTGAAATATAATATACCTCAATTTGTCAAATCACAAATCTGTTGCACTTTCATTTAGCCAATAACATCCATTATGCATAAGCTTTTTATTTTGGATCTAAACTTGCTATGGTGCTATTAGTTGTTTATTTTAAATTGAACTATACATATTTCAGTTTTATAAATTATATATTCTTAATAACAGATTTTAAGTATATAACTATTTTATTATTATTTATTCTTTTTGCCTATATAATTGAAAAAGGCAAACTATCTTAGTGCAATGTTCTGTTGCCTTTTTTTTTCCTACCAAAGCCATAAAACATTTATTTCTTACCTGGTACATAAATGTTGGGATCAGAAATCTGCAATCCCAACAGACAACATGCCTATTGGGAGATGTGGTACTTTTTTTTTTTTTTTTTTTTTTTCCTGGCACATTATTTTTATAATAAAAGACTGTTTGCCCATGTTATGGGGATTTATGCAGCTTTAAATGAGTATTATTACTTTTTTTTATTCTTTAGACAGGCTACAGCCTCAAGCTATAACTGCAGATCACAGCCTAACCACGAAAATGTTGGCGCTACTTAATGTAAGTTTGTATTTTAAGTGTTTGTGCCCATCTATGTCACGTGTGAGTGTGCATGGTGGAAACCCCCTTCCCAGTGTTGCCTGAATGGGCTCGCTCTGCTGTGACAGCCAGATTCCCAGCTGTTGCGCGGCTGAAGCAAAACACTACAAGGGTACTGAGAAGACCAACAAAGATGGTAGCTCAAGTTACATTCAAACCCTCATCAACTGTCTGCGGATCACTTAGTGACTAAAACATTCTGCAGTCAGACACTGCAAAGTATCATTTTGACACAAACAGGCCAACATTGCTGTTTGGTGAATCAGTTGTCATGGCGTAGTAAGCACAGGAAGCTGGACATCCCCTGTTATAAAAAGGAAGTAGGCAGTTGCAGTGCAAGATGTAGCAGTGGTATTTATGTGAGTGAATGCACATCCCTTTTACGGCATTAGACAATGGCACATTTAAAGTAACAGCAGTGGTGTTGCTCCACATATAAACATACGATGGTTAAATATTTTTTAGGTAAAATAAAAACAAGCTAATTTGTAGCTTCGTGCTTATTCACTTAGCACAAGACTGGGATTAAAGGACCTGTAAGGCATGACCAAATGCACTAATCCAAGGAATAACCAAGCAAGGTCTATATTTATATTGTTGAAATACTCTACTAATACTTGGTGGTCAATTTTAAATCACTCTGGCAATTACTATAATTAAATTTGACTTATTTACAAACAAAAGCTTAAAATTAGATGTGTGAAAGCACCACTTGAAAAACAAAGAGGGTTTGAAGGTCGGCACATCAGTTTAATCCCCAAGCATTCAAATGACACCCGGCAGAATCACATGCTAACTTACTCATCAGTCAAATGGGGAAGATATTTGTGGCTGAATTGACGTCTAACACCTAAATTTACATAAGCCTGGTTCTATTTCATGTGCCCAAACGATTGGTTATAATTTTGGCTTTAAAGGGCAACTTTAGTATCTCGTCTAGAAGCCAACCCTATACATCGTGGCAGAAATACACACAGCCACTAAAAGAGCACAAGCTGTGCGCTGGGGATTGTCCCCCTCCGCCAACACACCTACACATTTACAGCAAGGTCTATAAGTGACTGAACTTCCACACACACACATGCTCTACCCACTGATCTGAAAATGGAAAAAAGTAGGTCACAAGTCCCCACCTGAGTGTCTGTGAACATTTCTAAGAAACCAAGAATTAAGAAAAGTCAGGTGACGGTGGTAGATGAGTTCCTGTTGGAAACGACTTTAAAAGCATCAGGGTGTATTGTCATATACTTTAACAGAGCCTCAGCTCGACACTTATCCAGACAAATACAGATTGGATAGATGCAGCCTTTAATCTCCCGCGTATCCTAAAAGAATGGGAATTTCCCGCAAGGGAATTCCCAAAAAAACAGTTTATTTGAAAATGGAATGCTATCAACCTGAGAGGGCCATTTTATAACATGTTGGTTGAGCCAGGTGGCATTAATGCTGACAGTTTTTTTTTTTAAAGGCTTCTTGTTAAGGAAGTCCAAGGCTTTGGCCATCAAAAAGAGCAGCATGGCACATTGTAGCCAGAAAACAACAGGGGGAGATTCCCTCTTTGGAAGTGTATGTGATCCTGAACGGCTCCAGGCAGCTGACAATGAAAAGATCAGGGTTCTGATTACAAGCTACAGGGCAGCTCTGATCTCTTGTAATAATCCTATTGGCGCTAACCCCTGTCATTGTCAGACTTCTGAGTGCACCATTGTGTTTTCCTACCTCAACCATAACCTTTTCCTTCTTTAAAAAAACACAAATTAAATAGCTTTTACACAAATTTAAATATACTACCAACTGATAAAGAGTTGAGTCAAGTGTCTCTTATCGAAAATTGGTGCCATTTTCGTGTTTTATTCAGATCACAGCCTACGTTAGCCTCTTAAAATTTTTGCATGGTGTTTTTGACGTGTCTGCGTAGTTTTGTGGGGCATTTGCTTACTGTGGTAGATCCGATCTTACATCACTGGTGACTGAGAGCAAGCATACACTACAAACAGCCAGACAGTCATTCATACCTGAAATGAATTGAGTCATATCTGTTCTAGTGGCTCTCACAAACCAAAACCTCTCTGTGCCTTCTCTTAGTACCTTAGTTCACTCATTCATTAAATTACATTTGTGGTGGTAATTTTTTTTTGTGAAATCCCTCGGTTTTAAGAAAGCTACTCTTGGAAAAGCAAAGAGGAAGTGGTCACTGTGAGAACATAGCTTACTTCCTAACCCACATTATCCACTTGGCTCTAAACAAAACATATCACAGCTCAGTGCTTTGACCTTTCAACTAATTAAATAGCTGTTAGTTTTTTTTTTAATAGTGAGAAAAAAATGTGAATATTGGGGATTTAGAAGTGTTGATCTCTTTACCAAAATGTGTTTGTGGTAAATGGTTTGAAAGCAGGTTTTAGCGACACAAGGGAACTGTAAGTTAAAACCAAAGATCAGTTCCTTACTTTTCTCAAATGTTACACATTAAGTTGAACATATCTTAAGCACTAACAGGCAGCAAAAGAAGTTCAGCAGTGATTATTAGCGTACAAAAATATGATAATGCCTCATTTTGTTTCAAAACAAACTCCCAAATTACCACAACTGAAGTAAACTTTTGACAGCAATGTTCAGTGAGAGGTATGTATTAACCCATCTACATCTAGATAAGCTGAAGCATGACCTCATTTCACATCGATTTTACCCTGAGGGAATGTACTTCATTTCATAACTACTTTAAATCAATTTTCCCTCCAGTTTCATGTGCATTTGTGAAATAGTGCTACATGTAAATCTCTTAAGTAGCCCATGGCAGCTGCCCTTTTTGTTGAATAGATTTTATAATTGAAACCGAACCTTGGGATCTACATGACTCATGTTACACTGGTCTTTTAGACTGATTATGACTGTCAATTAGTGGATTTCCCAAAAGGAACATATCTCAGGGTGTGACTCACCCTGCAACCTTGTAGTTGCAGACATGCAGAGCAGCAACAATGGGCAAGATTCCTGTCACAGTTGAGTAGTAGACTATGTCACAATATTAACATTAGTCCATATGGGAACATTCATCTTGAACTGAACTGGTCTTGATGAATCTTGCGGGTTTATGTTAAAACTCTTATGTTACTAAATACAATACCATATTATCCAACAGAGAAAATATCACCCTCATAATATTTTCTGTTAGTGTCCAGTATGAAGCAACAGCAAAAGCCAATCAACCTAAGCTACTGTATCTTAGCATTAGCACAGATACCAACTTTCTGTTAGCCTGTCTCAATGCAAGAGTAATGAAACAATTAGAAAAAGAAATGCAGGCACTGACTTTAAAATCCTAATGAATTCAAATAAATAAATACAAATTTTTAAATCTCTGAAACTTAAAAATGTTTCAAAATGAGTAATAAATTTGCTGTGTATTGTTGTGAACAGGGACCCCACAACAAATAACCCAGGTTATAATCGAGGGTGATAGATATCTACTGAAAAATATAAGCAATATAATTTTTCTAGCTGAACTCTCTGCCAGAAGTTGAACTTATTTTTCAATATATTAGAGTATTTCTTAAACTGTGCTAGCGCATCAAAGAAGTAAAACACCATGAACCTTTTTAATTTTCTTAAATTAATTCAAACAGCAAAAATGTCCAGATTTCATGTCTAGATTCATTAATGTAAAGTGAAATATTTCCTGCCTTTTTGTGCTTTAAGTCATTAAAGCTTTTTGCTCATAAAAAACCAAACAAAAAAATTCAGTACCTCAGTGTTAGAATCCTTCTTGATCAATCAAAAAGGGTTTACAATAGAACTGATGAGGTGTTATTGAAGACCAGGTTGCTTTGATAGCAGCCTTCAGCTCATCTTCCTCATAGATTGAGGTTCAGCTCAGACTATTTGGCTGGCCAATCAAAGTAGTGTCATGGTCAGCAAACCAGTTGGTAGCAATTTTTGTACTGTGGTGTTAAATGCTGCTGGAAAAGGAAATCAGAATCTCTTAAAGAATGTCAGGATATGGAAGCACCAAATGACTAAATATAAATGCAAATGGATTAACTTTGGATTTGAGAAGATTCAGTGGTCCAACACCAGCAGATGATAAGGCCCTGATTCATTACTGACTTTTTTCAGAAGACATCTATAAACTCTGCGAACACCCAACTCGTCTGTGGCTTTATCCTCATGAAGGGTGCCAGTCATCTTCTGGACAGCTGCTAAGTCAGCAGTCTTTCGCAGTAGTTGCACGTACTGAATTAGACAGTGATGCACTATATTATTACTGTATGAATGGTAATTAATCATAGTCTAAATAAAATGTTTTCAAATTTTGAAATACTGGATTTTTTTTTGTTCATGAGCTGTAATAATTAAAATGTCTGGAAATATCATTTTACATGTAATTAACCTAGGATATGAATCTAGGGTTTTACTTTGAAATAAATTAAGAAAAGTAATTTATAGAATTACTTTCAAATATTGTTTGAGATGCTCTAGTGTAGTTAAAGTGTCCATATGAACATTTTCTTCTGCATGTAGGAAATAAGATTTGACACAAGACACATAATCCTGCCATACTACTGTATTCCATCTTTCAAAAAGAAAGACAAGATTTAATATTACTTAACAATATGTTAAAAGTAGCCAGTTTGGCTTCAGTGTTAATACAATATACACTCTATAACAGATTGATAGTGTGATTACTGTTCTTTTTCAATTTCATTCTGAAAGTATTCTGATACAAGCCGGCTACAGGCCAAAAAGAAAGAAAACTAAAACTGTAACTGGTACACGTTTACTCAACAGTTTGTTAAACAGAACTTAAAAACCAAAAAAGAACATTGTCAAGTATTAACGCCTTCCTCCTTTCTGTGAAATAGGGTGGTGGTGATGATTGGGAATCAGGGAGTGGAGACCAGTTGACCAAGCCCATTCCCTTGTCAATCGTGGGTGCGATGCCGTGCTAGGAACAGGAAACGATGGGATAGTAAGCCACAATATCTCAAATACAGCTTTTAATTATTACATTTCTCATTTTTTGTAGTTTCCATTGTCTCTTTTTGGAAGGAAACCATCCAGACATAATATGCAACTTTTGACTACAGGTAAGCCAATATAGGAAAATAATTTCAGATCATGGCTTTTTCAGTCAAGAGAAATACCCAACTCAGATTAAAAGCACACAAGCACGCAAGGAAAATTAATCAGATGTTAATTAGCATTTTGTGATTCTTTTTGTCATTACATTTCATTTTTGTTTTAGTTCTGCATGTGGATCAGTCCAGATGGGTCTGTGTTGGAACCACACAGCAACAAAAACAAAGCAAGGCAGCGTGGGTGTGATTTGGGCACAGCAGGAAAGAAGTTCTGGGAGGACAACAGTTGGGTGGAGGGGAAATGTGTGGGTTGGTATAGCTGTTAAGGTAGTGATTGTGTCCTGACAGTCATTTACTAACACCTTCAATGTGCAGCAAATGTCGCTTTCTTCAAACTAAAGTTTGACCAGTTGATGGAAAGCCGCTGACGGGTCTGCCGAGCAGAATCCAAGCAGAACCTGAGGAGAAACACAGAATAATTAAAAAGCTGCTGCCTGACTGTGAAACAGTTCTCATGTAAACACTTATGTTTACTGTCGAGATTTCTAACCAGAATCAATGTTTGCTTTAAAGTAGTTCGCTGCCTGCTAGTAACTGTCTGCTGCATTACTGTCCAACTGTCAATCAGTTAAATAGTGTTGTGCTTTTGTACGTTTGAGTAACAGACAAAACAGCGACTTAATTGTAAAAACACGAGGCCATGGTGATGGTAGTGTTTAGGCAATCCGCACATTATGATTGGCAAAACTGGATACTTTTATAACAACACATACCTTTTGAAATATTCCACCTCCCTTTCAGTTTCATCCATTTCAGTGCTATCCAGGTCGATGTCTTTGGGCAGGAATACATCATCTAAAACAAAAATCAAATATTCACATCACTTGGAGATTTTTTTGTATGCCCCAGTTTCACCACCAGCACTGTGTCAATGGAAAAATCCTTTATATAATCACATTGTCAGAACACAGTGCCATAAAAGTCCAAGATCAATATTTGTGATACAGGAACTTCCCATACAACCTGCTCATGGCGGTGAACACAAATGAGAAGCAATCTGTACAGTGCATGTTCACTAACCATGCCGTGACACCATAGTTATACCACAAAATACCCATAAAACAAATGAGGAAATAAAAGCAGTGTTGGCAATTCAAGCCGTCTCTGGTCAGCGTTTGTTTAGGAAAGTTCATATTTCCCTTTACCATCATTCAAGATTCATTCAAGATTCATTCAATCTGTAAATGATCATAATACCAACCTATTGAGCTGTTCATCTTGTCCCCCTTCTTCTTCTTCTTGTTCTTGGTCTTGCTTTTGGGCTGTGGGGACTCTGCACTGGGAAGTTTACCGTTCTGCTGGGTTTGCTCGGGCTGTGAGGCGGGAGGGGGAGATGGGGAGGGGTTTGACACAGGTGGACTTCTCCTGTCTTCCTTTATTTGGGGGGAAGGTTGCTGTTGCTGCTGCCTTTTTCCACTGGCACTTCTGTTGTTACTCCTGTCCTCCCTCCTCTGTTCGGTGGGTGGGAGAGGAGCTAGGGCTTCAGAAGGCCTGATTCGCATTGCTTTGATATCTGCCGTAGTGGTGCCATTAGCTAATTTTGCCGTCACATCTGAGTTCTTGGGCAACTCTGGTGCTTTCTTTACTGCAGCCTCACAAGTGCCCCCCTTAGCAGACT
>OMLM01004700.1:207496-219108 GCA_900302695.1 Helostoma temminkii
CCCTTAGCAGACTGTTTGGCCTTAACTTTACTGCTGACTTCGAGAGTAGATGCAGACGTGCCATTTTGGAGGGTGGATGGAGAGTTGGGGATGCTAATCTCAGCAGAAAATCTCTTGTCACTGGTGCGTTTTGGGCTTTGCTGTGAACTGGGACGGGGTGCTGTGTCAAATCTGGTTTCCCTCTGGTCAGGGAGGCGGATGAGGGTTTGAAGCAGCTGTGACTTTCCATTCTGAAGATTATCTAGGACGTTCTGAGCTGTCTGTTTGAGGGGCTGTGGGTTATTTTGAGGGGGGGCGGTGTTTTCCTTTGCTTTCTCTTTCTTTTTCTTCTTGGCAGCACGATGTTGCTGCAGTTCCTGCAGCCGAAGCAGTTCTTTTTGAAGTGCTGCTTCTTCCTCTTCCTGCCGCTGTCGTCGTTGCTGCTCCTCCAACAGCTGCTGCTCTTCTCTTTCACGGGCCTCTGCCTCCAGCCGGGCTTTCTCCTCCATCTGAAGCACATGAAGACATGCCCTTTCAGCATTAAACAACTTAGACCTCATTTACACCTAAACCCTAGACCTGGTACCAGTGCTACTTTATTTTTAAGTGTTTTTGAAAAGTGGTTAAAATTGTAAGTCTCACAGTGACACTGTGAGTTTTATAAGACCTATGAAATGACTGGGATTGTTACCTTCTTTTGTTTATGCCTGGCCCGCTTTGCTGCCTTAGAACTGGAGGCAGGTTTACTGTCAGCACTGTTAATGAACTGCAACAGGTCCTCAACCCGCCTATGGTCCTCCACCCCTCCGTCCCGTTCTATCACTGGCTGCTGCTCCTCACGCTTTGGCTGTTCCTCCTTACGTTTTGTCAGGCGCAAGCGCAGTTTCTCTCGCATCTCTGCATAGTTTCGACTGGTAGGAGCAGCTGGAGGCTGGGATTAAAACCGACAATAAGGAGATTAAATAAAGCCAAATAAAGCTAATAAAACTGTGAATAAATACTTGTTTATGGCTAAGAATTATATTTCTTACCCCACCATGCCCAAAGAACTCGCAGTAGCAGCAGTCACAGTACTTTCCCTCTTTCTGGTTGGTAGAGGTGGAGGTGGAGGAGCTATGCTCAGAGCAGCTGTCCTCATCCTGACTCTCCTCTCCATCGTATGGCTGGTGGTCATATGCCCCGTTCCCCTCACAGCGATGGCCCTCACAGTCTGGATCACTGGGGGAGAGGAAAAAAAAAGAAAAAAAGAAGAAACTTAAACCTTGTCCTTACAGAAACATTTTTCCATTACAATGAGCAAAATCACATTTTTAAAGACTGAGTGTCAGTCATTCATAATAGGTTTCATTTATGAGGGTCCATTTTCATGGGTCTGTGAAGAGTAGTGTCTTTACCTGCATACACTAGGTGGCGCACTAACAGGACCATCCGCACAGGAAGCTGGAGGTTCTGCAGGTGGGAGACACAAACCCTGGTGGGGTTCTACAAAGTCTGGGGCTGGAGCAGCCATCTTTGGAAAGGGCTGTGATGCCATTGTGGGAAGGTGTGTGGTGGGTGCTGGCGGCAAAGTGGGGCCTGAGAGTGGAGGGAGGGAGGTCAATCCTGTGGAGCCGTTTCTAAGGGTAGATGGGGTGGGTTGCCTGTGGTCCTCTTTACCTAGATTGTGAAATACATCATCTAGAGAAGACAAAGATCCATACCATAAGGATTTTGTGGCCAAAACCAAGTCTAATGAAACACATGGCCAACGACTAGAGTTGCCATAGAATGAAACAAAGAACCAAACGAGATGAATAAAAGATTTACTTAAAAGTAAATTAGAATTAGAATAGTTTTTCTTGTTATTTCTAATAATAACTTTTATCTGTACAGGTTAACCTGCAGCCACAGGCCACCTGACCAGGGCTGATTGCAGGTTGGATGTTAGCTTTGGTAGGAAATTAAATAATTTCATGTAAACCAGTGTCATAACTGAAGAGAACTCAAATATCAGTATGACTTAAAACGAAAACCATGACGGAATAAATTATTACGTATGTTTTACCATAACTATGTGTAATTATGTGTAATGTGTTCAGCAGACATTTTTTTCCAAATTCAGTTGCACTTGAATTATTTTCACTTTTAGGGAAACTGTAGCTTGGCCATGAACAGATATTCCATAGAGCTTTCCTCCACACTGTATCCATATTTTGGCCGAGATTGTAACAAATGCCTAAAAAACATTATTTCAGAAAAGCTGAACAATTATCCTGCTGAAGTCTACTAGTGGAGGTTGATCAATGGCAAAATATTGCCACATCCTTCTCCTACGTAGAAGGAAAATTAAAAAGCAAACATTTTCCTTGATAGATTTAAGTATTCATTTACATCCATAAAAAAAATACTATATGTGGGTCAAAAATTCCCATCATCAGTACAAACCTAACCACTGCTCATATCTCCTATATTACCTAAAGAGTTGGGTCTTTTAGATGGTAGGTGGATAGGTGGGTTATTACTTGACTGGACAGTAGTGGCAGTGCAGGACACAGAGGACGTGGAGGCGGACGTGGCCATCACAACTCGGTTGGTCTCCATGAAGGCATCCTGGAAATTGTAGAGACACTTCTTCTTGGCGCCACTCTTCTTCTGCTCTTTGGCTTCTGAAGAAGAGCACGATGATGACGACGACGATGATGAAGATGATGATAAAGATGAGGAAGAGGAAGGGGGTGGAGGGGTGGGCAGCGATGGGTGTTCGCCTTGGGGACTGATTGATGATGTTGGAGGGAGGGGGACATCAGCAAGGGGTGGTCCAAGCATGTCACCTGTTGATTAACAACAATATTAGGGCAGGTGTGATTTCAACTTTTTAATCATTTGAATCCATTTCTGTTGTGCCCGAGTGGCTCACCTGGAAGTGACTCTGGCAACAGCATAGATGGATTCCAGCTCTTCATTACAGCAGCATCCCACAGGTTCTCAAACTTTAGTGAAAGGCACTGCAGAGAGCTGTTCCAGTCACCTGCTCCACCTGCACCACCAAAGCAGTTCTGGTATACGTGCTCTGGTAACGACGGGCTGAAAGCTGGCTGCTTGGCTGCTGAGTGGTTTGATGTAGGGTTTGGGGGCAAGGGCTTTAGAAAAAAAGGAATAAGTTACACATTATTACTGATCTCATTAGTTTGGGATTAGGAAATATTTTAACTGCTTTCAGCTTGTCCTAGATTTGGGTCAGTCTGACCCCTAGTGGTGATGAAGTGAAAGCGAAACTTGATACAAGTAAGCACAGTTTTGTTCCTGGAACCTTTAAAAACTCCCCAGTGATAAGGAAATGAATCAATTTTCCCCTAAAAAGACTCAATCATCTAAACTGTACAGAGAGAGAGTACTCAGAAAAATGTATTTTTGTGCAGTCTTACAGCTGTATGGGTTCAACTACAATTCTCACCTTGTTGTGTGTGAGTGGAGGACTGGGGGGGTAGAGTGTGGGGTGCAGTAGAGGCCGGGAGAAGTTGTGTAGAGGCAGGTGGCCGTGAATGTGGGGGTAGAGGTGGAGAGCGGGGTGGGCAGGGGGAGTCTTGCTGTCTGTAAAGAACTGGTGTCCAACAGAAGGGGAAGGCGCAGAGTGGAGTCGACCTGGGGGCAGACAGGTGGCGGGACCTAAGGTGGAGGAACTGGGGTCCTGGTTGCACACATGGCACTCGCAGGCATGTTGGATCTGTTCAACCTGAGAGTGGTGATACAAATTCACAGCATTTAGTATACCTTTATTCAGCGTATGTGTTCCTCTACATAAAACAAATGTCTTTAAATATTAATAAATAAAAGACGCAATTTTCCCCTCATGTTTTGTCAAAAAGAGCTGAAATTGTGAAACAATGGCCCAAATTCTTTGTTTCCACCTTCTTTAATGTGAGAATTTGATGCTATCCTCCATTTTATTTATTTATACCTTTTGTATATACATTTTTGGTTTTGGACAAATCAGTTGACAAATCAGTGTATATGTCACATTGCATTTCTTCTGGATGTTGTAAATACTATTTTTCCACTATAAATTCATTGACAATTTTCTCTTCTCTTACTATGAATCTGGGCAGTACTAAAAAAGGTTTGGAGGGGACTCATTTAGCCTCCACTACTGTGAAAAATAATTATATGCTGGATGCGATTGCCGTCAACTCTCTTTAAGAATTACGGTAATACACTAATAATGGTGTACTTGAAACAGGTTGAGTCATTACGCTGACCAAAATCATAAAAAGGGAAGTGTGGTAAAGACCTGTTGGTGATTGTATGAGGATGGAAGACTGTTGGTCTTTCCAGTAGAATTCTCTTCCTGCTGTCCAGGGGGCTCCCCACCAACCTCACCATCAGCTTCCTCTTCGTCACCCTCTGATGAGCTACTGCTGCTGGTAATGTGAGGAGACTGAGAAAAAAAATTTGTATAACAAAGAAGAGTGAATTAGGAATTGGATGAGGAGCAGCACACAAACCATTTCCCGAACTACTGGTAACCCACTCATAATGAACATCACTTTCATCATCCAGAAACCCTGCAGGGAAATTCACAACTAATATGGGCATTTTCTTGAAATGACATACCACAGTACAGAACTCACCCCAGCCTTCACTGGCACGTTTCCCCCTTCCCCATTGATGTCACTGTGGAGGCCGTTCACAGCAGAGGTCAGGACACTGTTTTCCTCATAACCAGTAACAGGGTAGATGTCCCCAAACTTACTGGACAATGGAGGCACTTCATCATCATCACTAATACTGGAAGAAGAGAAACATATGTAAGGGGGAATTATGATTTTACATACCTACACAACACTAAACTGTGCCTAAGATGTTTACACTAACACTTACATGAACTCTTAGACTGACAGTGGCTGCCTGACTTACAAATAGGTAAGGTGATAAAGAATGTGGTTAATTTTTAAAATAAAACATTAAGATATATGTATAAGTTCTCTTTTCTCATGGTAAAAAGCACAAATATCCACACTGAATACCAAAATCTAGAAGACATACAACGCGTTGTAGAAGATTAATAATATTTATTGAAGAAGATAAAATAAAACACGTGTCAAAGCCGAGCCTGGTGGAATAAAATATAGATTATAGATATAGATTTAGAAAAAGATTTAATGCTAACCAAGTGTTAGCATAACAGAGGGTTGTTTAAAATACCGGATTCCCCTTCCTCAGCTGCTGGAGCCCAGGTATGTCACTCTCAGCACTGATCACACTGTCTAACTAAAATTACGTGACTACGAGAGAATCATATTGCAAGCAAAACAATTGTGGGGCTTACACACCAGCTGGCAGCAATAGTCTCCAGCTGTGTATTTTATTTTGTCAAAGTCAGAAAGTAAACAACATCTGATTACAGTGTTTGAAATTACTTCATTTTTCCGGTAATTGTATAAAATAATAAAGTTTTTATAATAAAAATAAGTATTTGGTATCGGCAAATACTCAAATGTCAGTACTTTTACTGAGTCAGGAAAAAAGTGGTATTGGAACATCCGCACTTACAAAGTGTTGGTATCTCCTTTGGGTAGAATGAGTCTGGGATGTTGCTGAATGGTGATGGGAGAACTGGAGTTGGAGCCAGATGCTGAACTGCCAGAGGAAAGGCTGGGGGGGTGCACATCTGCTAGGTAATCCCGGGGAGGTTCCCCTTGCAGGGGCATTTTAATGTGTAGGTCCTCAGCGATGGGAGAGTCCATGATTCCACATGTCAGGATGTGCGAAAGGCTGCAGTCATCACATGTACACCTGTTGTCAGGGAAAAATGAATACAGCATTAACAATAACATCAATATCTCAATACATCAATACATCCACGGTACACTTATTTTATTAAGTTTCCAATAAAAGGAGCAGATTGAACTACAGTATTAAGTAACAACACCGAAATAATAATGTCAAACTCACTCAATGGATGAATCAAGTGTATTTTTTTTCTTGTTCAGCTTCAAATCAAAGAGAAAACTTTCAACAAAACAAAATACACTCAAAGAGTGATGAATGTTGTTAAATGTTAAAAGTGTCTGGGACAAGAGAAAGTAAACACAAGAGAAGGTCCTCTCTGCCCAAATATCAAAAAGACAACATACTTTGTTACCAGTTCAGGTCACAACTTGCTTAATTCATGGGTTAGCTGCCAGCAGCTATCGCTTTCACTCAACTACATCCCAGTCTGTATACAGCAGCCAGATATAGCAGGAATTTGCCTCATACGGAAAATCAAATCCTCAAAATTCACCTTCTTCGATAATTGCAGTTTGGACAGTCTGGAATACTCAAACGAGATGAGAGCATCCTCATAGTGTCTGTGAAGTTGTTATCTCCGCTCGGGGACTTCTTATTGTTAGGTAACTATAAAGAGAACAAAGTAAGAAAACTGCTCTGGAGAGGCAACACACACACTGGCTTCATATTCTTGCAGTGTACCTGTTCTTCTATAAATCTCCTTTGCTTGAAGAACTCCCAGTCCTCCTTCAGCATACGCTGCTTAGCCTTCAGAGTCTGGAAATGGAAAGACGGTAAAAAGACCTCTATAAATTGTAAACACAAAAATGCATGAATATGTACAGACAACTTCAAACTCTTACATTTTTGCTAATCAAGGACTTGTGTGGCTCTGTTCTTTGGTTGGTGAGACTCTGACCCTCCACCTTAAAAAGCAGCTGAAAAACAGACACATTCTTAGTAAAAAAAAAAAAGAAAAAAAAAGAAAAGAAAAAAAAGAAAGAGGTGCTATAATAGTAGGAAGTTTTCAACTGATCCATTTCCCCTGGAGAGTGGGCCTAATTTTCATAACTGTATGTTAGTAGATGGCTGAGTGAAGGAGATCTTAATAGAATGATGTCACCTTATTATTAAATCAAACTTTGCCTGAAGTGAAAGTGAGAGCAGTGTGTCAGTCTTAGGTGATGATTTAGTACTAAATGTAAAAATGTAGCTCCTTCAATATATCTTGTAGCTGCTTCGACTTATATGTAATATAAGTTTTCACAATTTCTCCCAGAGAGAAGATGTTACGTTACATGAGACTACAAAGCGCTGAACAAAGAAAAGATGATTACGGTGAGATGCTGCTTCGTTTGTTTGTTTTGTTTATTTTAAAAAAACTCAGCCTAAACTCAAACTGAAAATGAAACTACCACAAAAGTGCTTCATAGAAATATAAATAAGTCTCTTTTCACTACAGTCCGACAGCTCACGCTGTTTATAAGCTATGCCCCATCTCTCTTTTTGCGCTCCCACAGTCATCGATAAATATCAGTTACTAAACGGTGTTGATTACTGAAAAGCAATTTACTGATTATAAAGTGAATTAATTGACTGTTTTTTTTTTTTATTTATGCTCGCAAAATTTCTTGACATATCATGATAATTTTGAGGCTGTATCACCCACCCCAATCACTGATATATTTTTATCAGCTTGACTCAGATAGAATAGTTTATGCCTGATCAAAATGTTGCTAGTTGCTTTAGAAAAAAAACGTTGTATGAACACTGAAGGTAAATTGTCAACACTGCACTGAAGTAGGTTGTGTTACCACATATTCTGACACTTATACAGAAACTGACTGATCATCTCTTTATAAAAAGGTGAACATAACGAACAAACCGCACACAAAAACAGCATAGATTCTTGTGTTTACATACGTGCACTCTTAATATATTTAAAATCACAGCCTTTTGCGATTTTATCACTTTTAATCACACATGCTGACATCGTGACTGCGATGACTATTCCAAACATACACAAAGTACACAATAAACTATGTTGACAATGCCACAGATGATGCTGTTGTTACCTACATATACATTTTGTCAAACAGCAAGTATAACCTTAGCCCTACACCCCTGATTACTGCATCTTTATTAAGTACCATCTCTTGGCAAAAGTAACTTTACATTCTTTATCAACTGCATTTATGTATCATTTTGAATGTAGATACCTGTTCATCCACGTAGTCATCAATCCTCTTTTCACACTCTTGCCACTCTGCAGCCACTGAGGCCATCTCCTGCTGTAGCTGCTGGTAGCTCTCCAACAAGGTCCTATACATGTCTTCGTTGTATGAATCATGGGAGGCTGTGCCATGTCTGGACAAATGGATTAACAATGAGACGCAAGTACAGTAGACACTGAATGGCAACATAAAGAAAGACGTGCTTGTTTTAGCTAGAATCAACAGTACATCAGCACAAGGAGAACTTGGGAAAGAAATCATAACGATAAATGTCTACTTCAGTGCATCTTTCTTACTTTAGCTGTGCAACCAGTGCAGGTAGACTGCTGTGCAAGATTGGTTCAGAGAACACCAGATTCTCAAAAAGGTGCTTGTTGTGCAGCTCCCACGTCACCTGGAATTTCTGGAGGTGCTCGTTCTCCTGAACAAAGAAAAAAGGTTTAGATGTCAAAAATAAGTAATGTTCTTTTAAACCTTGAGAGGAGAAATAAATTGTCTTTGCCACCTAAAGGGTGGATATACCAGTATCCAAATGTCTGTGAAAGGTTTTCAGGCATTCAGGTTATCCCAAAGGTTCTGTTAAGCAGCAACTGGACTTTTTTCTTGGTTCTTGAAGACATTTCACCATCCAGAAGGCTTCACCAGGTCAGAACTGATGAAACCTTTTGGATGGAGGACCAAATAAGTCCAGTTGCTACGTAACAGAACCTTTGGGAAAACCAGTATCTACACTAATGCATAAACTGACCAGGGTGAGTAGGAAGCTGCTGATGGTGCGCGCAGCTTGACAGAGGGCACTGTATTCCTCCAGCAGCAAAGAGATGAACTGATGGGCCTGAGGAGGACCCTGGGCAGCAGCCATGGTCCCCACTGGTCCCGCAGTCTTGGAGCCTGCAGAGAGGTGCTTCAATAGCCGCACCTTCATTTCCAAGACATATTCACGAGCCTGCTGCTCCAAGCGTTGATACAACTGATAGGGATCCTTCTCGCACAGTCTACAGAAAGAAAATAATCCGTCTTAAACACAGAGAGAAGTGTGACTGGATAGGTGTAAATAAATTTTTAAAAATTAACCAAAAAAAAAAGTTTAGGAAATTGTTGAAGTTTCTGATACTCTAGTATCATGAACCTTGCTCACATTTACTTGAGATAGATCTCTTATGCGGCATGGTAACCTGCTCAGAAGCAGGTTATATTCAGAGGAACAGCTCTAAATGTACCCAACACTCAAATACTGACAAATTAGATCACTGGATTATTAGCTTAGCTTATTAACTTTACAAACAGAACTTGTCATTAAACTACTACATAAGAATGCGGCAATTTAAGTGCATAAAGAGGATTTTACTCCAGACATATTTGACAATGTCGAGACTTTTACACTCATCGCTGCAAAAGAATAACATGAGTAGAGTCTGTGGTGATAACTGATGTTTTATCAGATAATAACAACAACAACAACAACAACAACAACAGGTACACTATCAAACCATTCCCATGATAAAAGAGAAGAACATTCATTGAAACTACATAATTGGCTGTACTTTAGGATTTGAAAATAATATCTAATGTTTTTCTAAATTGTCTTATAGCTATACTACATATGTGATCATATTCTTTATAGTTCACTAAGCTGGAAATCACTGTGCACTCACACTCTAACCATATTTCCCCACGGGTATCACAGTTTCATCTCATATTACTTCATTCATGGTTCTGGTAATGTTGCTTCTAATTAACAGCTCCACCTCTTTCACGAGTGCAATGTGAACCAAACAGGTAAACACAGGCTTTACACAGCCGGCTGGTAACCAGCGGTATGATACTGGTTATTCAGGATGGCCAATGTTGGGCTCAGTGAAGCCATATAACACCTACAGAGCCAGACTAAGTTGAACTTTTCTGTTTAATCTCCCCTTTGTCTTCAATTGAAAATGTTCTCTCAGTGACTCATTGCATTTCCCGACATATTGTTTCCAAAGAAAATATATTATAATGATAAAGAAACGATGTCTTTTTATGGGGCTGTTAACGTGGCCAATCACACTAAAGAAGGCCAGAGTTTAAGTTGTTGACATCATTGCCTTCAAATGCTTTCAGGCCCCTGCTTGTTTTTACAAATAGTTTCCAGAATCCATTTGAAGTTCAATAGAGACCCCTAGTGGACACACACTTTAAAAGAAATTAGGCAGAAAGAAAAAGAAAGAGTGAAGCTATATATGGTGTCATACCTGTCTACCAGCTCCTTCATACTCTCCTTGTCTCTCTCTAGTGGCTGATCATGGTCATCAGCTAGTGGTGTTCCTGTCTGACGGTAGATGCAGCGCACAAGATAGCGAACCTCTGACCAGTGGTTCTGCAGCTGCTGCGACTCCCTCTCTGACTCAGCAGAGATCTCGCTGCAAATCAAAATCATTAATGAATAAAAATGCAATTAGTAAGAATAGACCCACTAAACTGAATGTAAAGAGGGGTAATCAAACTTAACTAACCGTCTCTCATTGCAAACTTCACAGCTGCACACTGTATCAGCAGGCATTGGTGTGGTGAGGTCTGGAGCAGGGAGCATGGGTAGTGTAGGCGCAGCAGTGGTCAGTCTGTCCCCTGTGGCTGCCTCCTGGCCCAGGTTTCCATTAGCCACAGGCATGTGCAAAAGAAAGTCCTGGTTCTGTGGGATGCATTTTAAAAAAGGATATATAATCTTCAGTTTCCTCAAGATACAAGTGAGAAAACCTTTAAAGAAGGGTATCAATGTTTTGATGTCTAAAGTCCAAAAGGCTCATAATGTCAAAGTGGATGTGTGGACTCGATGTAAAATGTATTTTTGTAACTGATACTGTGCCAATCTATGCCAACCTTCCAAGAAAGTAAAATATTTTTGAAGCCAGATTTGTAAGAAACAGGGGTCTGCTATATATCAGCAATAAACCTCCACCTGTCCATCGAGGCAGCTACAAGGCTACGGTAGAAGAGTGCTATAAACTGACAAGAGAAAACATATCACAGTATAGCAGTGTATCCAAATTGGTTGTTAGAGATTCACCCAACTCATAACACTGACTAATATTTTATACTATTCAAAAATTATGCAAGGGTACCAATACTCTTAAATGTCTTAGAGTTAGCAGTGACTAACTTTTCTAACCTCATTGACAGGAGTTTCACTGATTTCTGATCTAGCTGTTGCCAAGATACTAAATCTATGAGGAATTATTTGAGAAATGTCTGTTAATCCAAACTTTCTATAGCCCTTTCACAATAAAAGCTTACCCAGTGGTTTGGCCTTATTTACTACATGACATGATATTGTGTCTCAGCATAATGCCCACTGTGCTGTGAGGATGCAGTGGAACAAACCAAACCTCAAACTCAACACTCATTTCTGGGGAAACATATATCTGACGGGCCTTAATATAATACCTTATCGATAGGATGTGGGCCAAATCACAAATGTAACAACTTCTTGAGTTCCTAAAAAAATGAATATACCACTGGCAATACTGCGTTAATCATGAGTAACACGGTGAGATGAGTAAGGCAGTATGCAGTGTGTGTGTGTGTGTGTGTGTGTATACACACACACACACACACACACACACACACACACACACACACACACACACACACACACACACACACACACACACAAAA
>OMLM01004700.1:222410-233810 GCA_900302695.1 Helostoma temminkii
AGTTATTGTTCTGTTGCTAAAGGTTTCTAGGACAGAAATTAATATTAGATTTTTTAAATATGTGGTAAATAGAAACATAGAAAACATTCTTGCACTTACAATTTTCAGTTTTCTGTATTATTTAAATTGTATTGTAAGATCTAAAACCTTACATTGTAAAGTGCCTTGAGATGACTTTTGTTGTAAATTGGTGCTATATAAATAAACTTGTACTGAACTGTATTCAATTGAATTTGAGATTTGCCAGTTTCTTCCATGCAGGAGCCTCTAATGTGTCTGGACTTCAAGCCAGATCTTTCTGCTGCTCTGTGTTGTCTGTCTGTGCTGCAGTGATGAACTTCACACTGGGACATTCTCATAGTCATTACCAGAGTCTGACTGATGGAGAGAAATGAAAAAATAAACTACCCAGGTCTGGTGTAGCGGTTGACTGAATGATCGGTCTTGATTCGGCTGCAACAGTACTCGCAAGGATGCATTTTATTTGCACTGGGGGAGCAGTGGGTGAAATTCACGGTGCTGGAAATACAGTTACTGATGTGTCTACTGCAGCCTTTCCTCTCTGTGTCTGCTCTCTGTGACAGTGGGCAGAACTCAGCTCCTGGACACAGAGCAGACAGCAGGCAGGAGAACACAGGGAGCCCAGGCAAGGGGAGACGTTAAAAGTGTACATCATTACACTTGACTTGTTACTGTACATGCTTCCCTGCCTACCACAAAATATATAAAATCTCCCACATGTAAGACATTTCCCCTCATCTTTTCATGAGTTAAAATACCACACACAGGAGTACACCGCGTAGCACGAGTGGCCGTTGCACACTGCAGCAACACTACTGAGGTGTTCAGGGCAACTACAGAATGTAGTTAATCCAAAATGCCCATTTAACATATATATCTCTAGTTTGTTAAATTGTTGTGTTTTATCTGATACAAAAAGAGGAAAAAAACAACAACATAGAATTATAAATCAGCCTCCCTTCTGTGTAAAGATCGACATCAGTCATTAAATACCCCCATCAGACGACCTCAAGTCAGGTGGGCCATAACAATCATTCATGTTTTGAGTCAACTAGACACTATGGTGTCCCAATCCAGCACAATTTCAACATAACAAAAAAGGCATCTGACAAAAAGATGGGGTTTGGCAAGAAAAATCACACAGTGGCTTTTCATGGCTTTCTGAAGCACCTAATGTAAAATTACCTGAAGAACTCCAGAGAAGTCAGCATTCACTGGTCCTTCTGTAAACTGTGGTGTAACACTGTTGTTCACTTTGACCTGAGGGATACAAACAGCACAGTGTTTATATAGAAATGACCACTGTTGGACTTCGTTTATTAGTTATTAAATATTACGACAGTCAACACGAGAGAATCATCTTTCAGGATTTATGACTTGGTTTGGGGTCTATGGTTGATTGGCTTTGGTGAGTGGGTTAATCATAACATTAAGTCACAACACGCTCATAACTCCTTGCTGGGTGAACTATCGTTCTATAGGTACAGTCAGCATTACAGTAAGGTTTACATATTTATATGAAGCTAGACTGGTGAACTAGTTTGTAAACAATGTATTGATTGGCTACAGACATAGATACATGTGGTAGGTTTGATCCTTTGATTACCTCTTAGCACATTAAATATAAAAAGAAAAAAAGCACATTTCACTTGCACGCAGACCTTTGTGACTCAAACTAATCAACACACTTCTCAATGGGCGTTTATGACTTGAATTATTAAACAAAAAGTCAGCCGAAAGACAATGGCAAGCTGACATCTTGTACTATCACAGTAAAATATAGTTTAGGTTCTAACTTACCGCATATAACATGGCAAACTTCGATAACTAAAGCTAGTGCAATTTTTAAGCTTGCATTCTAGAAAACCGAATCAAGTTATCAACTCGTTTAAACCTATATAGATTAGGAAAAGAGGAAAGTCAGCTTGTACATCGAGGCCCGACGGAGGTGAAGTTGTTAGTATTCTTAAATGTTAGCATTAGCTAGCATTAATGTTTACCTCTGTAATACACCAACTGTATTGAACCTAGAGGTGCTAGAGAATAATACTGGCTTGGTCAGTGTAATCCCCACATTCGTGGACTAAATTAGCTTAAAATAATGCTTCATGGTGTTAAGATTGTTGTCAATTCCACTCTGGTCTCTTGAATTAAGCTAACGATAGCAGTCGGTCTTCAGACGGGACATGGGTAACATTAGCCTGATGTTTACGGGAGTTGGTTAACGTTACACCACAATTTAACTACATTGCTAGCCAACCCATACGGATTGCTATCTGTCGACATTCAACAAAGCGTTCAGTACCGACAGTAGGGGTAATTAAGCCACTTAATTTATAGCAACGTTACACAGGTTAAGTTGAGTTAGCTAGCTCCCTTCTCCGCACCAGTGTTGGGCCCAAATCAGATTTGTGTCGCTGATAACGCTGCTAACTACTCTGCCCCGTTTTGACATCCACTGGATAACATGGTTTGACACTCTTACCTCTCCGTTGATGCCCGTAATGGAGCCCATATTCCCGTTGCCTGTATTCCCAGGTGTTAAAAAGCTGACGACAGAGGCAGGTGTTGCTGTCCCTGCACAGCTTAGGGCCGAGGCAACCCCGGCCTTGCCACCGTTAGTATTGCAGACAGCACTGCAGCTACTGCCACCGCCCCGCTTGTTCTTCCTGCGTTTAGCCCCTCGTTTAGCATCGGTTGGACTCATTTTTTCCACAAAAGAAGTGAGACAACTTCCCGTCCAGACGTGGCAGGGTCTCAAGTGGAATGCCTGGCTCAATCACTCCGGCACAGATCCGGGATAACAATTTAAAGACTCCCAAGAAGACAGACACTCTGTTCCATCAAAGTGCAAACCGACTTCATAGATTCCAATATGGCCTCTGGGTTCACTGCCTCAGCCAGGCTTCAGCTTACGATTCAACGTAACTGTGCGTGCCCCATCCAGGGGCTTATGGGAAATCGAGTTTGTTGTTGACTACTTTGTAAAAAGCTAGTTAGAGGGGAAACTGTTGTTCTACTTTTAGCCGAGTTAAACGCTGACAACGTTATGTTTTAACCGGTATGTTTGATTTTGATTTTTTTAATAAAAATAAATGAATGGAAATGTTTTCCCAGTTTATATTTCGATGCACGTATTTTATACCGTAAACACAAATTGCAAGTAGAACATTTAAACAGCAGGGGGAGAGCGCCAGCTGTAAATGATGTGTGCTGCCTCAGCTGACTGACAGTCGAGGGCCCGTACAGTGGATCAGTCTTTCCGGGGTTCGAACAGAAAGTCTAGTGGACTTGTGGAACATAAAGGACCACCGATGATAAGTTGGTAGTATCTCCGGACAACTTCTGCATTAGGTGCCGAAGCGACAGTACAGCCGGAGAGCAACGTAACAGTGAACTAGCGCTACTACAGCGGCTAACAGTCCACCGCTAAACACTTAGCCACGGCCGCAGACAGGTAATGTTAAGTTTTGATCACCGCTATTCCTCTTAGGCGTTGATCGGCGTTCACCGAGTTAAATAACAATACAATCGTAACTCTTCAAAGTGCTTTTAGCGTTGTTTTTGTTGCATTAACTGCTACGTTAAGCTAGCTACGTTAACGTTAGCTAACAACACGTCAACGTCTCCCGTATAGTTGCGTGAAGCCGAAGTAGTGAACAGCTGTATGCTAACTGACTGACTACAGACAGGCTTGTTGAATGCTTTCTTTCTGTACATATTGTGTCACTTTAGCTTTAATCATACAACACAACATGTTGTTTTATACAGTGGTCAGCTTTTGAAGCAGTTTTAACACGCTCGGCCGGACTCGGTAGTCACGTGACTGGGCTGCAACAGGTATTGTACTTAACCTTGCAGTGATGTTACAGTAAGCAAACACAGGTAGTATTGCGTTCAGGGTATACTGTGGTGTGCAAGTGTCGTCATCCACGTCCTTTCCTGTTGAATGTCATAAATGTGCCAAACATAACTCAGTATTCAAGAGCCATATGTCACTGTGTACAGTTGACAACTTGGAAGTAAAACCTTAACGTGTTGTTGGCTCATTTCTACTTTTCTATATCCAGAGCAAAGAAGAGTCTTTCAAGTTAATGCTGCAGTTTGCCTGTATTTCCCTATTTCTATATTATTGATAAAACCTTGATCATCATTTGCTGCTAACGGAACAAGATTCAGTTCAAGTATATTTGCGGAACAAATTCGTACAAAGGCACATCAAAGTGCTTTACAATGCAAAAAAGTCTTGTCACTGCTGGTGTCATCTATCCCACACTTTAGGCTGTCATACAGTTTACAGTCTTGTGGATTCATGGGTTAGTACAGTGGCTCTCAGCTCTGGTCTTCAGGGCACCCTGTCCTGCTTGTGTTCCAACTATCCCTGTCCCACCCACTGCTGAATACCTGGATCAGGTGTGATCTGTCAGAAGCTATAAGTGCAGGGATAGTTGGAAAACTAAAAGGACGGTGCCTTGAGGACCAGGGTTGAGAACCACTGGGTTGGTATAACCCCGGTATATTATCAATACATTTGAGTAATGTGCACAATGTAGAATCAAATGTGTCTCTTGGTGAAAACTCACACACTGGGGCCTGAGTACATTGTAAGGAATCAGTTAGCTCGGTGGGACCTATTCACACCTTCCTATCTGTCTGTTTTCAGGTATGTCTGAAGTTAGTCTTGAGGCTGAATTGGGGAAGACCTCAGCCGAGGACCCTCAGGTGGACCGTGAGGATGCTGACAAAGTAGAGGAGGGTCTTAGAGAGGAATTAAAAGTGGAGGCTGCAGATAAGCATAGGGGAATAGATGTCAGCGATGAGGTGATGTACGAGATTGACATTGACAGTGCTGGAGAAAATGTTTATAAAGTTCAGAAGGAGAATGAGGCCATTCGGAGTGAGAGTGTGGTGACGCGCAGGGATGACAAACCAGCAATCAGGTCTGGCAGTGTAGACAATGGGGGACAAGAAACACCAGAGGAAAGTGGAGATTCTCACCCTGAAGCAAAGGTGATGTTTACTGCTATTTTGGTCAATCAGACGCTTCTAGTACTTCGCTGCTGTGCTCCTGTTCATGTTGCTGTTTTAAACATGATTTGCTCTGGTGGGGGTCTCTACAACCAATTTATTATTAGATAAAATTTATTGGCGACGTTATATCTGCTATAATCATCAACATGAACAACATTTCTCTCTTCTCTGTTTCTGCTTTGCTGGAGATTTTAGTAAATAGCTGGTGCGGTTGTTGTTCCTGGTGGCTTCTTGAAGTATGTTGCTCTGTAGCATACCTTTTTATGTATCTGGACATAATCCATGCTTTGTTCTTATGCTGTGTTATCATAAATGTTCTTATGAGTATGCAAAATACACTCACTTTATCAGGTACAACTGTATAATCTAATGTGATTCAGCAGACATGAATTTTACTTTAACAAGATCATAATTTCTCAGTTAAGTTGAAACTGTCAGAAGTGATAAAACTACCATCTGCTTATTACTGAGGTCGTAGTGGGTTTCTAATGTTCCGGCAACCCTATTTGAAATCAGTAAGGGGTAATTACATTATAATCATGTCTTAATATAATGCACTCCAGTATGACTCCCCAACCCACTATTAAATATATAGTAGAATAATCACTTTCTGACAGTTTCAACTTAATGAAAGTTTTAAAATAATACAAATTGTAACCTTTTAAATGTATAATTCATCGCAGAGCTGTTAAAGTGTATTGCATTAGATTATATTAGTGTGCCCAATGAAGTGGCTAGTGAGTGTATGTCTGTATTATTTTAATGTGTTTCACATATAGAGACAGGATTTGTTTCGTTATTGCTGCTCTCAGTAAGTATACACTCTTCTCCTGCCATTTTACTCTCTTTTGCTTGACACCAACCCTGTGAAGTGAAAGCGTACATCATGTGTAAAGGATACCATTTCCTCACAATGTTTCCTTCTTTGTCAGTTGGGTGTCCATAGAGCTCTTGAATTCTTCATGCTGTCAGTCACATGGCAGGACGACTGAGACTGATTCAGACTCCAAACTACTGATTCTCTTGCAGTCCAACATTTCTCGTGTTGCTGGAATATGTGGCTTGTCAGGCTTTTGATTCACGTTCTGTGGCTCTGTGCCATTATAGTACCTCAGATTGCAAGAATTTGAAATGGAAAGACTTTTTAAAACTGTTCATTTAGTAACTCTGAATGCTTTCTGAAACCTTTCCAAAATGGTCCAGTATTATTTACTTTAACACAGGGACTCAGTGCTTTTTGCAGATTTAGCCCAGTATTGTTCAACATGGTTGTGTCACTTTCTTCCTTATTTTGAGAGGAAAAACATGATTCTTTTCTCTTTGGCTGACACAACTCATTAGACAGTTAGGTCATTGTTGTTATCACCCCTCCCTCCCACGTCAGGTTAGCTTGTATCCTGGATACTGAACTTTGGCAAACCATGACATGCCATACCTTGCCCCTGCATATGCCTGATTAATTCACATCCACTCAACCACCCTCTCAGCTACACTAGTTAAGACAATAATATCAAGCTTTCCTGCAGGATGTTTGCAGATAGTGAGTAGGTTTATTTTGGCTTTAAGACCTGTGGTTGTCTGTGGACACATGGTTAAATTACTTTCACAATATTTATTCATACAGGGAGACTCAAGAATACACATACAGTAATAGTCTGCAGCTAAAGACAAACCAAACACTAATGGTTGGCACGTTTTGTTACAATCTTTATTGATTTTTAAATGCGTGTAATCAGTGATATGCTTCTTCCAGACAGAAAGTTTAAACTTGGTATCAGAGAGGATTATCATGCTGTAGTGTGTCTTTATCAGCAGTGGGTGGTTACGGGAGCCTACTAGTGCAATGTCTGTCCTGTCTGCATGTGGGCATCATATGGCCTTTAAGTATTCATGGCTCTGTCACATGACTTTTTTTCTTCTTTTTAATGTGTAATTACTTTTTGGAGGATTTCAGATATCTTTTGTTGGTAATTTCTCCTGTTATAGAAATGTTTTGACTACCGGGGAAGAAAACATCCTGGCACACGTTACTGCTTCTTTACATCCAACCTTCTTTGCCATGACAAACTTTAACCTTTAATAAACTGCCGTACAGTATCACATGACACATTGTGAGCAAAGCAGAATGCTGTTTTGGATAATATAGGCATCCAATAGCTGGCCCATCTAACACTTCAAGTAAGACTTCTGATAAACCAGTTTTGAAGAAACGATCAGATACAAATATACAGTAGACTACCATGGGCTGTCTGTGTTTTAGGATTGATGCTGGAACATTTAGGATTATATGCTACTTTGTTTGTTTGTAACTCATCATATTTTGAATTTAAGATGCTCAGGTCTAGGTAGATGCATACAGTGCACTAGAATAATGTTATTCATTCACGTTGTCGTTCTTTGTGGTCATTAAATAGTAAATTAAGTGAGGAATAAAAATATTAGTTACACACCATTTAAATTCACTTTTTTTGCTCACAGTGAAACCAGTCTGTCAGTTTTGGCTAGATCTTGTTACCTGGTTATCTGGTAGCTATTTGCATTATTTAGACCCTGGACATGGTTCTTTGCTGAACGATCTTCTTCAGTGACGCAAATTTAGATATACTGAAAAAAATCATGGCCACAGTTTTGCCAGGCTGTGGCATTAATTGGTGTGAATCAGCTGTTCATTGTTAGGTTTCACAATGCCCACATGCAGAGCTTTATAGTGGTCAGGTGAGTGTCCTAGTTCCAGGTAGTATTTCACTCTAACTAGCACAGCTGTATCTTCAGCCTGCACTAATAGAACATTTATAGTCTAAACAAAACTCGTGTGGCCACAAGCCGTTGTCTCCACCCTATAAATATGCACCTAAGCAAGTCAGCGCGTCACAGACTTGTTTTAGTCAATAGGCACAGTGATTTAAATGTTTTCATAACCATTATGACTTTTCATGTGATAAGTATGTTTAAGGCCAAGAAGAATGCGTTTCAGTTTGTGTCCTGTAGCACAGGGATTTCCGAGCTGGACAAATCACTAAACACTGACACAGAGGGTTTAATTTGATCTGATGTATGTAAGGTTGCTGTAAATGAATGGGCTTGTATCTGGTAGGAAGCACAGACACAATGATGACAATCAGAAACGACATACTGCCTGTCCAGAGCATTGCTGTGGGGAACCAGCTAAAGCGATAACTGGATTATTTCCCCTTTTGTCTGCTTAACTTAATGGGTGGAGCATTATGTACTAAGCCTTTATGGCATGAATAAAATCATATGTGTACTTCTGTTTACTCTATATACATACATACTGTATGTATTTATGTACATAAAGTCTGACAATGGCCACATGCTCCAACATATCCCACTCTGCTGTATTTAGAAAGTAAATTGACTTAAAATAGATAAAATAGGTGTGTGTTAAAAGTTGATGGTAGTTTTTGCACAAGAGCTTGTAGTAAATGATGTAATCCTGCTTTTTAAGGTGCATTTAAGGTGCACTACGCTCCCATCCTGTCTCTCAAAATAATGAAAGGAACAGTGGTAAGATTATGGGTTGGGTTCATGTTCAATGTTTAAACTAATGTTAATTGGTTAATTGCACTAAAACATTTTTATTTTGGATGTAAAGCTATTATATCCTTAGATTACAGTTCTGTCTTGTAACTTATGTTTATGAGTCGAATTAGAAGTTATGGCTCTGTATGTGGCTACTGTGCTGTCTTTCTGTAATTTCTCTTTACTACTATTATCTGTACTAATTCCTGGTCCAGACCAATAATTTCCACTACTGCAGTGTCCACAAGATGGCAGTCCACACTGCTGTATCCGTACGCCCTCTCTCTGAAGTTGTCGAGTGAAACATAATTCGATTAATTTCGCCCTCTTTATGACAGAAAAGCACAATGGCTGAGGAGTCCCATAGGAGCTCAGCCGCAGAGATCCCAGTCACCAGCAATGGAGACTTGGATCAGAGCCCTGACACAGTATTTCAGAGGGTAAGTGCTGGTTCAGAGATTTTTGAGAACAGCAACTCCTAAAATTGTATAATTGTCTTAAAAAACGAACCTATTTGCTTTCCAAACAAAATCTTGACTATCCCTCCTTCATTAATGTCTCTGTATTTTGTTGACAAATCTATTTTTATAACATCTACACATTTCATAGAAGTGGCTCAACATTAAACACCCTGCTGCAGGATGAAAGTGAACAGAACAATTATGTATAATTGGTGTATTTTGCACTAGATGCTAGATAATAGAATATATATTTTTATTACTGATGAATTTGGCCTTTGTGTTCTTGCTGAATGAAAGTGTCTATGAAATATTAAAAAAGAATGAACAAATGCCTAATGCATTCAAGAGGCTTCTTTTATTCTGGTGGTCAAAAAATCCTCACATTTGATAAAGTGGAACCAGCTAATTTTAAACTATCAATTCTGTTTAATTTTTGACTGAATAACAAATTGTTTCAGTGGTTGGTTTCATTGTGTGGCAGCGATGTGAACTCAGAATGTCAAAAGTGAAATCCTTCTTAAATTAAGACATTTTGATGGAGACATCAGGGTGCTCTCTCTTTCTCATCAATCTCAGACTGTGAATTGGCAGAGCTTCCAGGTGGCTATCGTCAAATTATAATTGCTTGCAGTCAATTTGTGGCATTAAACACCTCAGCAGAACTCATGTATGCAGCAATGGGGTTTTATAAAAACGTTACCAGAAAAGCAGATGTGTGAAGAGCACATTGTTTTAACAAAAGTTATGTTTTGCTTAAAAAAATTATGGGTTTGTTTTTGAAGTAGATTCAGAATCATTAAGTCTTTAGTCTACAACAGTAGCTGGAGTTGTTCAACAAAGGTTAGTGAGATTTAAATTAGAAGAATTAGAAGAGTTTGAGCTCAATCTGTATTTATACATTTACATGTGTTTTCTGTGAATGGCTCATTTTATACTTGTAGTAGTATTTGTCTGTTAATCCATACAATATGTACTGTATCTGCCACTGCAGCCTGTTTACTGGGAACTATGTAGCAACCTGTTAATATAAGTTGTTTTATTAACAGGAGTCCTACAGTCCCAGTGGTCCTGGAGCCCTAAACCTTTCAGAATCCTGTGTCAACTCCAGCAACTTTGCTTCAACAACAGAAGGCATCATTGAATCAGGACCATACAAAGGTAAACTTTCCACTCCCCATTTTTACTGGTGTTTGCTGTGTTTTATGTGTGTAATGTTTTCTCACCCTCCCAGAGTTTTGTGATGTGGCAGCTCATCAGCATCTTTTCGAGCCTCTTCAGCTTGTCACATTATTTCATTGCTTAGCAGCTCTCTATGATTACAAACGGTTGTTTTCTCTGTGTATTCCCAGTGCTCCACTTTTGGTTTTTAATCTCAGTGAAAGACACATTTGAATTTGTAAAGGTTCACATCAATCGAATTTAATGAGTTTCCTGTGATCTCCAGGTAGTAACCCCTTTTTCCTTGTTATAAATGCAAATAAAAAATCTCCCCATAGAGCAGCAAGCTGTTGTAGCTCATTTACTACTATGTTGCTATGGCTATTTTACATATTATTTACACTGGTTGATGTAGGCTTTTGTACATTAAAACATTCATCCTGGTACACTGCGAGAGCCACTGGAATTAAAAACACAAAAACACACACACACAGGAACTCAGCATCAATGAGAAATCCCCCTTATGTTTGTGTAGGCAGGAGGATGACATACTAATGAATCATAACTCTGAATATCTCCAGGGTCAGCAAGCCTGCCCACGTCTCCCGTGGCACCTGTAGCTCCCAGCTTGGCTGTTGCTAGCCGCCTGGCACGCTCTTCCAGTGATAGTCAGGCTGAGAAAGGTACCTGCATCAATGGAGTGTGAACAAGATGGTGCTGAATAATCACTGTTTGCACACTAAACTAACTTCAGTCTATTATGCCTTCCTTTGGTTTTCATCAGTTTCTGACCCTCTGCTTGGTCCCACAGGCTCCATTCCGAATCAAACCTTTCTGCTTACCCTTTCTTGATAATTGGCACTCCTTTGCCTTTGCATAAATCTGTGGTAATTGACACTTTTCTGCTTTGCAGTGGCTAATGATGACCATTTACGTAATCCTTGGAGTTATTAGTTATAGATCTTGAGACTTCTACATGAGATGCAACTTCTTGCTGCCTAAGAAATGTGCTTTGGCTTGGAAGAAAAAATGCTTTCACATTTAATGTCGGAGTGTTTTCCTGCTCGAAGCCTTTGTCCTTGGTACCCATTTTGTGTGTGTGTGTGTGTGTCTCTCTCTCTCTCTCTCTCTCTCTCTCTCTCTCTCTCTCTCTCTCTCTCTCTAGGACATTGCTGCAGAACAAATGAAC
>OMLM01004704.1:1674-11919 GCA_900302695.1 Helostoma temminkii
AACCGTCCACACAGTGTAAATCCTCCAGAGCTCACAGGTGTGAATCTATCTCAGTCGCTGATTGGCCGGCAGCTCAGACAGGGCCAGACATGAAGTAAATGTGAATGGCTTCACGGTTCTGACATGCTGCAGTGTTACTGGAGCTGAACGTGTTGATCATCGAGCTAAACAACTTCAGACGAAGCTCGACCCTTAACCCAGTCTCCAGCTGGGACACTGTTTAAACTCTAAATAAAACAAAGTGCAACTATTGAATTAAAATGTTTTTATTTGATGAAAATGCTACAACAACAACATGTCTGATGTTGAATCTAAGAAACTGTTGCATCACGTTAAAGACCAGACCTATAGACCAGTTGATTCAGGCTTTAAAGAAAGTTGTTGATACATGACTGCAGTTGCTCAACAGTTCCCTTCTCGTGCTTTTCTCTTCATAAAGCATCAGATGTTTTCAGTTGGTGACGGTCTGGACTCCAGGCAGGTCAGTTTCACTACTGCAGCAGCGTCGGACCAGTGTTTGTCTGTGTGGTTCTGCAGCAGCTGCCCTCTGACTGTGTAATGCTTCAGCTGCTGCAGCGGAGTCCAGCAGGAAATCCTCCAGCGTTTAGGCCGACTCCTCGTACAGGCGCTTCACTGTGCGGCTCAGGAATTTACAAACTGAGCCAAGAAAAAAGAAAAAACTGGAGCACAAGTTTGTGGAAAGGGTGAAGAGCTGGCAGCTGGTCAGATTATTTCAGGCATGTGGAGTCACTCTCTTCCATATTTGGAATCTCCTAAAAGCAGAAAAACAACTCTTTTTTTTTTTTTCTTCGACCTACTAAACTACTGAGTAGGTCAGTGCGGGGAAAACCATCCCCGCAAACTCTGATCTGCAAAAATATCCTAAAAAAGTTTAGGTGTCACTGATCTGACTCATTGAGCCTTTTGAAAAAGCCCCACAGACTGATGGTCTCACACAGGAATGGGATTTGTTGAAATGTCAGACCTTTTAGTCTGATATAGACTTAGTAACTTATAGCAAGTGTACATGAAAACATAAGTTTCTTCATAAGTGAACAAAGAAGCTTCTGTGAAGACGATGTTAAACTACTTTAAACTACGTTTGGACCAGTACGCCTCCATTCGGCAAACTCGTGGGCTCCGTCTGCGCTGACCTAAATTTTGATCAGCACGCAGTTGGCACATGCACCTGGTGAAACTTACGTCATGTTGATCTTCACGGCAACATGTGGCTGATGTGGAAGGGACCACAGAGATCAGTTTGTGCTGGTTCTTTTCTGTACATACTGTATGTTCTGTTTCATGCTGACTGAAGCTACAGTGTACCCGCACAAATGGCATATTGATATGACAAATGTAGGTCAGCTGGAGAGGCCGAGGTGCGGCTCCACTCCCGGCACAGCAGCATGAAAACCTTTTAGTGGGGATCACAAAGTTTTAAGAGCAGCTGAGACACAGAGCATCTGTATCCATCCATTAACTCTCCGATCACACACACACACACACACACACACAATCGTTCCCTCCTGGTGTTTCATATGATGATGATTTTTAGGGCAGATTTGCAAGTAGCTTTAATGTTCCTAGTTATAAAATGTCTGCTGTATCCAAACATGCTCACAGAATGATACTGAGTCCCAGTGTGGAGCCGTGGCCACAGTATGGCCGAGCTCTGTGACAAACATATTGAATTGTGGTTATGGGTCAGCAGGTCTTCATGCAGCTTTACATAATTATCACTTAATTATAATTAAATTATCCAGGTGTCCATTTTTTTTTCTGGACTTTTTCAACTTGTGGATATGAATCTGAACGGACCAACTCCACTGACTGTCCAGACTGAGGTGGAAAAAGTTTTTACACCGATAAACAGAAACAGACTTGTGTTGGAAAACAAATCATGGGCTGGAAAAATAGTAGCAGAAGCTAATTCATTTAGTTCTGTTTTTGTTCTTCTGTGGTCTGATGGCACGTGACTGGAAAACTGCTCCTGTTATTCCCGTAGAGGTTGTGGATTAGCCTGCATTTATTTTATTCCTTCTGCGGATTTTTGCCTCACGACTTTAGGGAGTATGGATGAATTATTCCAGCCATGTTTTGTCCACCTTCTAGTGTGTAAATCATTTCTCATTTTAAGTGTCTTTGATTTGAAGCCAGTTCTACCGACGTGTCGGCCTGTAACTGTTAGTCAAAATCTCAGTTGTGGTCACATTATAATTGTTTTCCGTCCTAAGACAGATGTGTTGAAACGGCTCAGTCTGTCTCCTGATGTCAGGTCGGCTCAGCAATAACAGAGAATCTGCAAGAACTCACGAGTTTAGGTTTAATTCGAAATTCATCGGCCTACGTTTGGACATTCGTCTCAGCTCTTTTTCTGTTGGTGTAGCTGTTTTGCAGCTGCAGCTGGAATTTGGCTGAACGTCAAACCTCCAGCACCCACATGAAAGGAAGCTAAATCAGTCAGAAAGTCTTTGATTGGACCACCGTGGAGGCTTCTGCCTGCCGCGATGGTTGTTTATCCCGTCTCTCCAGGCTGTTTGTACTTACTCACTACTCGGTGTCTTTACAAAGGCTTTAGAAAGTCTCGCATTTCATTCACAAAGGTCTTGAATTGATTTTCCTGCTTCAGATGGAAGCATTGGTGCGTTAGGAGACGGCAGAATCCATCAATCCTTTATCTGTCATGTATCAGAGTCCAGTCGGACTGGGACAAAGGTTGTCTGAGCATAGATGAGTAGAAGACGCCCCCCGCCCTGCCCCTCCTGCACCGGCTGTGGAGTCTGTTTGTTGTTGTTTTTGTTGTTTGTTCTGGTTTTGCGTCTGTTTTGTTTTTCTGTTCTGCGTTTGTGGCTTTTCATTGCTTTGCTTTTGCTTTTTATGTCTCTGTGTGATGCGTGTTTGTTTTTCTGTTCAGTACTGGACACGTCGTTCCAGGTTGCATTAGTTGGATAATTTCTATTCATTAGGAATTCTGTAGAGCTGCTGTGTGACATTATGTTGATGTACTAAATAAATAATTGTATTTGATCTTTTTCTATCGTTCTTTCTGTTCTGAAATGTTTACTTTACAGGAAGTGGTGCAGTTAAATGAAACATCTTGTCCTTTAATTTGATCCAGCAGCTCACTCCCTCACTGCCCTTCTCACTCACAAGAATGAGGGCAATTCTTCTGTATATTTGCCCCTTCTAGGCCTACCTACCCCCAGTGTGACTCACCATTACATCACTGTCTGTCAACACCATGTACAAGTGCACAGCACACACACCTCAGCTGGGAAATGTCAGGGGTGACTGTGAGTGTTACTATAAGTGAATGACTATTTTAGGGTGTGTGTGTGTGTGTGTTCGTCTGTTCAGCTGATGCAGCAGGTGCTGTTCTTCTTCTTTAGCTCCTCTTCTCACTGCAGCTGATGAGTTTGTGTTGATGCTTCAAATCCTGATGAGCTGTTAATTTTCATATATGTGAAGTTTGATTTATCGAATTTCTGATGACAAATTAGAAATTCAAATAAGAGGTGATACATGCTTTTTTTTTTTTCCTACACGTTCCGCAGGCTCCAACTGGTCGAGGCAGATGGCCGTCCAACCTAAGTTTGGTTCAGAAGGAGGTTTCCTCCGTTAAAGGGGGTTTTTCCTCTCCATTGTTGAGTTTCATGCTGTGTGAACATGTGAAGCACCTTGAGACGACTTTGTTGTGATCTGAAGTCATATAAATGAAGTTGAGTTTAATATAATTACAGATATTAGAGTTTAGTTGATAGAACACCCACTTTCCTTCGACTCCACTTCTGACTTGTAGCAGCTGCTCATTTCCTGCTTCTCTAATGTGACATGTGATCTGCAGCTGACCACGTGTCGTCCAGATCCACAGGAGCCTTTAAAAGCACACACCTGTTGCTGGTTTGTAATAAGTGAGCCTGAGGAAGCTTTGTTCTACTGTGTGAATGTCGTTTTCCTGCTCAGCATCGTGATCGATTAACGAGCACACCGCGGTGTGTGAGATTATCACCCGTAGATTACATTTCAAAATAAAGCTGAGTACATTATTTAGTTAGACACGGATGTTAGTCGTTCATATTTCATAAAGTATATTAAGTTGATGACGTTAAACAGTAGCTGCAGCTATAGACTGGTTATCTGTGTAACATAGATGTTTTAAGTGACACACACACAATGTGATTATAAAACACCTACTTTCTGTCCTTACTGTTACTACAGTACAGAAGCAGCGCTGAGTCTTCAGTCTTCTCATCCACACTGACCGGACCTCATGTGTGTTTGCGTTGCAGGTTGCTGCGCCGCCTGGCCACCCTGCTCTCCCAGCAGGCCTCACTCATGGCCTCCAATGAAGCCTTCAAAAAGCAGGCGGAGGGCGCGAACGCCGCCGCCAAGAAATACATGGAGGACAACGACCTGCTGCAAGAGGTAACGCACACACGCTCCGAGAGATGCAACACAATACGTGAACTTAATTATATGAAGAATGTGTATCCACCATTGTCGCGTCTGTAGAGGAGGTGATGGCAGGAATAATTACTGCCACAACAAGTTTGTGTTTTCTGAAGGAAATCCAATCTGACGGGTGCATCGTTATTTTTTAACATGAAATGGCCAATGAGGAGAGAGATTCTGTGAAAACATGTACCCGAGTCTTGGAATCACATCTGTGTTCATGCTAATCACAGTTGTGTAATTCATGGGTGCTTGAAGGAGAGGCATGTCTGCAGTAGCTACACAGTAGTGTTACTCTCCTGGTTGTAACACAGACACAGAACAACAGCAGCCTGTTTATAAGTTGGATCTCATCAGTCATTTTTTTTATATTTGTTCTGTCTCCATAAACTCAACTTGTGATCAACAGTAGTAGAAAGAATCATCATCATTCCTGTTTTATTTAAATGAACGTCACCATTAGGAGGCAGCACTGATCTGCCTCCACTGATCTGAACCAAAATACACACTGAGAATATTCTTAGAGGAGCACATGAGCACAGTCTGAGAGGCTCTCATTCACAGTGTGGATGCACACACACTCCTGTAACCTGACCAGGGTTTATCCACAGTGAAGAGATCACCCAAGCTCTCCGAGGCTAAAAGGAGAAATTGCTTCATGTGCATGTGACCAGCATTCACACACACCCACACAAGTCGATCCATGATGCTTGTTCAGTTCAGAGTTTGGTTTCCAGACACGTTTTTACATGTTGTATACTTTATAAAGTTGGTTATTTTGGCAGTTTTGCAGCAGCGTGAATTTTGCTCTGTCTGTTTCCCCACACTGAAGCTTCTTTCTCAGTCAGGAACCGTCTGCAGGATTCAGCAGCTGTTCAGTCAGTAATGACGCACACCTCAGAAAGTCTTTATGAAATGTTCACTTGATTCATAAAGTTGAGAAACAGTTTGTGTGTGTCAGAGATGCTAGTAAACTTTGACAGGGTGTGTTTCTGGTACAGTAACACGGATATAACTTCAGGGCAGTGTCTGTTTTGGTTTGTTTTGTTTCTCTCCCTGTAACTTTGCAGTTGTAGTCATCACTTATTTAAACGAGGCCAGTTGTTTGTACCATGAACGTGGTTCTGTTAACTCCACTTCCTTTACTCTGGTTTCTCTTGCAGTGCCCTTTGTTTTTGGCACGCGTTGATGCTTTTATCTCTACTTTTTTATATGAATATCCTGTCTTACCTCCAGCTACAAGTTTGTTCATGCACAGGAGGAGGAGTTGTTGATTTGTCCGTTAAATTCGGTTTTGACAACAGCAGAAACTGATTGTAGTTGTAGACACACAAAACATTATTACACAATGAATGTTTGTTTTTGCTTTTTGTCTGAACCTGAGCATGTGGTGTAGATTTTAAGTGTCATGTCAGACTGTTTCTGCTGCCAGATGAGTTTATGTAATATGTGTTGAGAGTTTGTTACGCCACAGAAAAGTGTTATTTGCCGCACGGCAAAGTTTGAACAATTGAGAAAAAAAAAGGCAGTTGTATAAAGTTAGGTTAAATAAATAAAAGATACTTTCTGCTGTGTGTGTCCAGTGAAGCCGCTGAGGCTGTCAGAGCAGGTATGTAATGTCCCAACATGGTTTCATTCACTTTTATAAAACAATCGAGCTCCTCCAAAGTCGATATTTCAGCGTTGTAGCTGGAATCCTTTGTTGTCTAAAAGCGTCTATTCAGTCCTCTGTCCTGTTTTTGTCCTGTCTTAACAATGGACTCTTCTCTTCTTCTGTTGAGCCGTGATGATCAAGTCCAAGGGCTCATGGGAAATAGTCTTCTTTAAAGTCTAAATATTTTATAGAGGCTGTACTTAACACACCAGGTAAGTTGCATGACATGCTCATGTGCACTGTGTGTTTTGGAGCAGAAACCCTGAATATGATGAGGAAATGGTAACAAAAAGCACCTGGGTACTGGAACCAGTTTGATCTCAGATGTAGACACCAGTGAACCAACAAGCCGTTGCCTGTGATCCATGGTCTGGGATCAAGAACAGCTGCTTAGTGAACTTATAGGACCGGTTGTCTTATTAGTCGTCACTCTACCCAAACCAACCAGCGCTGGATGCAGTCATAAGATTTGTGCAGAAAGCACAACACAGCAAACTGAAGCAGCTTCTCAGGTGACTAGAGAAACGTGTCGTTCCAACAAGAAAGTCCCGTTGCTGTGACTCAGTTTCCAGGAAACTGTTGAAAACGGCTGCGCTCCCACAGTTTTAGTTATTAGCGATGTTGAAACCTCAGTGGGGCTTTTAAGGTGCTTTTCAGTACTTCCCGGTTGACTTCACTCCACTGGCTCCAGTGTCTCATGGAGCTTTCTGTCTTCTCCACCTGATGAAAAACTGTTTAACTGTTTCACGACATAGTTCACACATTTTCAGCAATAATTCTTAACACTTTTAATGAGCTTAGAGACAAATCAGAGATTTTACTTCACCAGACGTGTGGATTATTATTCTCATAAAATACAACAGATGTCGTTTTTATTTCCAGTCGTCAAACTGTTTTTTTGTTATTTAAATACATCTTTAATCATCATTATATACTTGTGTCGAACTCTCCGTTTGCAAACAGCTTATTATTTAGCACCAATTCACAACAACTCATCTTAAGGCACATTACAATGTTTAAGGTTTAAGAATTTAACAATACAACCAGGTTATACAGAAAACCCAACAAATCCCCCTGAGCAGCACTAGAAGACAGTGGAGGGGAAAAACTCCCTTTTTAAGAAAGGAAGAAACCTCCAGCAGAACCAGGCTCAAGGTGGGGGGCCATCTGCCTTGACTGGTTGGTGTGAGTTGAGAGAAAGAGAGAAAAGAACAACAGGTCACAAAACGATAACAAGAAGCAACGACAAAACACTGGGCAGGTTAGATGGGCCAGTAACTGAACACTGGGAACATACAGCTCTAAGGCCGAGGATACCTGCAGAAGAGGAGAGGGAGAGATAGAGGAAACACAACGACAGCGGAGAGAAGACACAAAGTTAGTGACATGCAATGGTGGCGTATTAGTCATCTATTGAAAATATCTAATCAGTTGCTCCAGGAATTGATTTCAACAATTAACTCAAATTTAACCAACCATGAATTCAGTGTGACCAGTTGATCCTTTGAAAATGATTGACCTACACTCTTTGCTTTCCTTGAATGCCTCGCACGTACGACGCACCTGAGCTGCTGGTGATCAGCTCGTGCTCACACTACGTGGTGCTACGAAAGTAAAATGATGGTTCATCAAGAAGAGAATAATTATCAGGCTTCTGAGAAGTTGTTTAATTTGTAGGAGACGACTCCAGAACCTATTACACATGTGCTAGTACAGTATATTACTAAACAGTGGTTTATTATCAGTGTAAGTTGACTTTGATTTATTTATTTTTTTATGAATAACAAAAACTCTCCTTCTTTTTTATTATTCAGTTATTTTTATTTTGCCAGATCAAAAGCTACAAAATCCAACAAAGAAACATAGAAAAAACCCTTCGCTCTGTTAGGCTGTAATATTCAGTCACATTCTGCACACACTTAAACACAAATGTTAATATCACATAGAGATAACCTGAGTAAATTAAAAATGCTGTTTTTAAATGATGATTTCATTTATTAAGGGAAAAAGGCTCCAGGTCTCCCTGATCCTGTGTGAAAAAGTAAAAAGCATTCATGATTCAACACCAAGAAAGAGACAAGAGCGGAAAGAGCGTTGATTATCTCCAAGACAAATATTCTGTGGACTGATGAGACAGAAGCTGAACTTTCTGGAAGATGTGTGTTCTGTTACATCTGGAGTAAAACTAACTGTTTCATAAACAGATCATATCAACAGTCAGACATGGTGGTGGTAGTGTGATGGTCTGGGCTCTGCAGCTTCAGGACCTGGACGACTTGTCGTAACTGATGGAAACATGAATTCTGACTCTGAAAATCCTGAAGAAAAATGTCCGACCATCAGTTACTGACCTCGAGCTCCAGAGCATTCGGGTTCTGCAGCAGCACAATGATCCAACCAGCAAGTCCACCTCAAGTCAGAACTTAAATCTGACTGCGATGCTGCGTCACAATCTTAAACAGGCTGTTCATGCTCCAATGTGGCTGATTTAAAACAATTCTGCAGGAAGAGTGGAACAAAACTCCACAGTCATGTGAAAGACGACTGACTGCAGTTGTTGGTGCCAAGGGTGGAACAACCAGTTGTTAGATTTAGAGGACAATTACTTTTTCACATAGAGCCAGGAAGACTTGGAGCTTTTTCCCTTAATAGATGATCATTAGTTTGAATTAAATTATTTAATTGTGACAAATTGTAAAATTGGAAATTGTGGAGTCTGCTCTATATTTCAAAATCGTGTAGCAGTGACTGACACTTTGATTGGGTTGTGGTTGCACAATTACCATGTTTATGTAATTTACTAACAATTCCTGTGTATGTTTTACAGCAAATATTACTCTGGTGGTTTAGATAAGTGAACCACTTCCAAATAGGTGGTGATGTTTGAGCTCTGTTGTTATTATTATTATTATTATTTCCTTGTCATGTGTGCGCACCTGACTTTACACACGTATGTCTTCACCTTTCCTGTGGTGTTCGTGTTTTCTTGTCTACTACAATGAATGTGCAGCAAAGCAGGTTTTTATTACTCATCGGTTTTATTACTCATACACATTTGCTCATTCAGAAAAATAAACCTTGTTCCACCTTCAGCCAGAGTTGCACACCCATCAGACCCACCAATCATATCTCTCCCCACTCACACACCCCATTCTACAGTTTGATGCTGCAGGTGATCTTGGCTGATGAGACCAACCTTCCTTATGCTAATATTGTCATCATTATTGTGCAACCGTGTTTTTTCATTCCTTCTGGGTGCGGTGCTTTTCTCTGCTGGTGGGAAAACAGCTACATAACCCTCAAGGGATGTGGATCCGTACTGTAACCGATGCACATCCCTCCATTTTGTGTGTGTGTGTGTGTGAGAGGTGAGCTATGAAACCATCTGGAGCCTTGAAGGTCAGTCATGTGCATGTGGACTTGCAGAGATGAGCAGCACACACACACACACACACACACACACGTGACTCTGAAACCGTCACTATTTTTGACAGGACGGTTACTAGAAGGAGACACAACTTCTGCCTGTGTGTTGTCACGTCTTCTGTGTTCGTGTGGACACATTTTAATACAGTACTATCACGTTGTGGCATTTCGCCCCATGCTCACACATTGAAAAGGCTGTTTGAGGCTTCAGTTTGGAATCAGGTGTTTGATTAGGGTTGGGGTTAGTGGTGGAATCAGATGTATATGCACGTTCACACTGTCAGCCTGTGGTACATGTTACTGTAAAGGCCAGTAACCTGATCCTCATCCAGACCGAGGCACCTGTTCCTGTGACGCCTTTCTCATAATTTATCTCACATTTTTCAGGCTTTTTAACAAAGAAACTTGTCTCATGTAGAAAGAGTTTGGGAAAATAACAGTCAGCTTCTGATCAGCTTTAGCTGAAACTGATCTTTTAATTTATGCCCAGATTGGCACCAGTCCCAGTCCTCTGGTTTGGCTTGGAATTTCTCTTGTGTTTATATTTTTTAGTTTAAGGTCTCAGTTACACAGAACTCGGCTGAATGTGACAGTTCAACAACATTAACCAAATAGCTTCTGCTGATTAAAAGGTTCCTTGTAGTAATTGATCAGCCTTGTTGTATGTTGTCTTGCAGTACAGTTACCACATAGCGCTTAGCACTAGGACCTGG